>JAYKKI010000003.1:25252500-25322500 GCA_039881145.1 Druceiella hillmani | reverse complement strand
TTGAAATTGTGATAAAATAGATACATCTACTGACATGTAAGGTGTTGATTGCTCTATGATACAAAAAGTTAGTGTGATTGTCATCACACTAGCATTATCTTCTCTCGTTTTAATCGAGATAATCAGAAACTCAAACAAAGAAAATAATCTTCGAAGCCAGGTCCGAGGAGCGTGCGTGTCACTATAATACCACCTCTTTTCCATCGAAGACATGTCTTATTTTAGTACTCTCGCTATACTAAATAAACGAAATAAGATCCATCAAGTTGCAGTAATATGAACCGCCCTGCGATCAAGGGAGCTTCATCTTCAATTATCTCTTCATTATCCTACAGATGTTGCTGAAATATTTCACTGTATAATATTTGAAGCAATATAATAGATCATATCATTCTTGAAAATAACGCCATTCCTGGAACCAGTGGAAACCAGTTGATTTCCCAGCATGTAGACTGCCCTCGATTTATATGTACAAACTCATAAGTTGAGAAAACTGCAAATCATTTCTTTTCTTATATGAAATCTATGCTGCAAATATGGAACGTGGCCTGCGGTCTCTTTCAAGCAAATTGTTTTCACATCGATAGAAAAACAAAATTTAAATGAGATAGATCTCCCCTAAAATGTATTTGAAGGTCTCGGTGAGAACGTCATTCAGAACATCTTCAATTTGTGTGACTTCATAACTATTCGGCCTTCCTTGAGCTTCTCTAATTCCAACAAATTTACTCAGAACGTTGGAAAATTCGATATGTTAGCAAAAGTTGTCTGTTGGGAAAATCTGTTATGAATGTAGGTATGACAGGTAAGTCGAGCATTGCCACATTTTAAACTATAATAATAAAACCTATTCGAAATATAGCGATTTTCTAAGTTCACGAAATTAACCATTTGATAACCTATAGCATGGTTGCAGCGACGAATGATGCGAAGCAACTGCCTGTTCGCAGAACACAGACCTGCAGAATGGATACTACGCATACCAATCCATATAAAAAAACACGCTACAATTGTTCATACAAACTTTGGATTCATAAAAGCTGTCAAAGTGACTCCCCTCTCTTCCCGACTCACCCAACTCCTGACAAGTGTACCACGTAGAATCATCAATAATACTCATAGATGGCACAATGTCTTACTCTCTATTGCTCATAGATGGCGTTATCAACAAAAAAGGAATTTTTATTGTTACGTATTTATTAAAACTGTCATAATAAAAAAAATTACAACGTAGAAATGTTAAAGTAACATTACTATACAATTCAAGGTATTAAAATATCATTACTATAAAAATACATTTCAAGAAAATTTAAGTAAGTTTGAAAATACAATTTTAAATATCATCAGGGTTCTGTAAATAAATCTCCGGCATCATTACGTGATAACTATATACACAAAGTTGGACAACTCGTACATCTGAAAACAAACAAAAACATACACAAAGACAGACATGATTACAGAAATATTTATTAGGACATGTGGTATATTTTCAAACTGTTAAAACCTCACACTTGGCCGACTAGTGGTATTCTATGACGAGATATGTTTCACAATGCCACATATCAGTGTTATTACTCAGTGCAAATTACGGAAATGTAGTATGTATCTTCCATCGGGATTGGAACTCTTGAAAAATGGGACAAAATTTGGTAAAAACATAATACAATAACACTACATATACACAATGGTATAGCCAGCATTTTTCTGGAGAGAGTTAGCAGGGGCGGGATTAGCCAAAAAAATTATTTTGTCACAATCATTCAATTGTTTAAATTGACATAAAATTGAAAATATCACGTAACACCAAATATTTACTTTAACCATGCATACATATAAATATTAATATAAATATTTTCTATAACTTTAATGATATTGGATGGATATAACTTTAATTATATGGAATAGATTTTTTTCTGGAGATTGTGCTAAACACTGTCCAACCCTAGCGAATAAATATAAAATAAAAATACTATATCTGAACTGATAATGATTTGACCATCTGACACTTTCAGTATAATGGGTACAGGAAATATTTTATTCTACACTCTATTTCATTATAAAAGAGACAATATTTTTAATAAGTTTACAAAAAGTTAGGTTCCGATTGATGAAATATTTCAATTGTGAACATGATTCAATCAAATTATTTTTTTTATTTGCTACTATCGTTGAAATACTTCAAGGACAACTAATTAACAAACTTTACAGAATATCCAATAATTTCTAACAGACATAATTGTAGGATGTTGCTAATAATAGTATTAAATATTTTAAAGATTGAGTATTCCTGTTCACATAATATATATGATTATTTTGACAAGTTTTAACATTTATTTTACTTTATTTCTGCAATATTCTTAACTTCAGATTACGCTGCTGAATGTTCTTCAGTAGATAAACATCCCTGACGAATTTGGACTTCCCCAGTCTTCCCCTTTTTCATTCTTCAACGCTGATGTTTATATGATATATTCAGTTGGGTAAGCAAAAAATTAGTGCATACGGATGTTATGGTATTATCATGTCAATAACCTTAGATTTTCTTTCACTGAAGCAACTACTCTATCTATTAAAGTATCTTCTACCGATTCTTCATTTATGACGGAAGAGTACTGTCAACTGCCAATTCCTCCATGCCACACAATTTCAGCCGTGCTTTTGCCCTACAGAAAACAAAACATTAAGTAGGTGCAATGGATATGAGTGTGGCTTAACGACAGTTTATCAATCCCCCTTTTTTCACTCTTTCATTTGTAAGAAAATTTTCAACAAACAAAGTTTTGAATAACTATAAATATCAACACTGTCTGAAATAATTTCAAAAGATTTTTTGGCAAAAAAACATCGTCACAAAACTCTTCTTCTTTTAAATTATGTCATAACCGACATCTACAAATAAAACATTGTTTAGTTTTTCTTTCAAATAACAGTGAAAGTTCCTTTTGACCGAAATGCGAGGATTACATGGAATATCATTTTTATAATTATGTTATTTGAAAATATAATACGTTCTTCAACACGTTACAAGAGTCAATCTCATCTCTTCAAGAGAAAATGCAAAATGCAAAATCGCAAGGACCGACAATTAGGTTTTGGGCCTTTAGTGTAAATCATTATATTAATCTTTGAACAGCACAAATATAACAACACAATAGCTACAATACCTTTATCGTTTAATTAACATACAAGACTTAGAATATTAAATAGTAAGAGCGTTGTGCGGTTTGCGTCCGAGTGTTATAAGTGTAGTTGAGTAGACGCTCTGTTCATCTCGACATGTAGCTGTCGCCAGACGTCGCTGCATACATTTTTATTCATCGCCACTTGGATGCATAGACACTGTATTCAATTTGAGACCCGTGTGACCACCCCTATAACTGTGCTTACTAAACTAACTAGTTATTTATCACCTCTCACCCTGCACCCCGTAACTGTTATGTTACCCATGATTTTTTTATAATGTGAACGTTTACGCGCAGTATCACGCACGAGTTATATAGTTCAAATTACATTAATTAATTTAGACAGCATAAATAGTTTCTAATATACGCGCACACGCACAAGCCTGTGCATGGAACAACACAGATACAATGCCGCAGGTACACCCGCCCTCAATATGTTTTAACATTGTATAAATATACCTCGTAAATATACAATTGAGAAATAACAATTTCGTTTACCATTAAAGCTGCATTTTTAGACCTATTTTATTACCATGTCAACGTCAAATGCCATTACGTAGGAAGCTGCATTTCGGCTCTGATATTTCTCATATCCCGTATTTAAACAACAAATACTAAAGACAACTATATTAATAAATCAATTAATTGACTACGGCAATGCCGAAAGGAGGGTCTATAACTTTATCAGTCTATACATATATAAGTAAACACACACACACACACACTTGTGCGTGCATGCGTGCATCCTACGCATCAAACTACTAAACACATTTTGGCATTATTGGATTCGTCGTAGTCAACCGTATTATAGACTATATAAAAAAATCCAATACACATGGCACCCACTCTAGTGTGATGATATCACAATTTAGCATACTATCTCGGATAATTTAAAAAATACATTTAAATTACACCGAATGTAAAAAAATATAGGAAATTAGAAAATTACAATGATAGGTATATGGATATTTTAAGATCATAATTTGGGTCATTATGAATATTTTTGACCACGTTGACTATTATTCAGAGTGTCGTAGTTTTCATGATATTTTACCACATTGACTATTATTCAGAGTGTCGTAGTTTTCATGATATTTTACCACATTGACTATTATTCAGTGTCGTAGTTTTCGTGATATTTTACCACGTTGACTATTATTCAGAGTTTCGTAGTTGTCATGATATTTTACCACATTGACTATTATTCAGAGTGTCGTAGTTTTCATGATATTTGACCACATTGACTATTATTCAGAGCGTCGTAGTTTTCATAATATTTTACCAAATTGACTATTATTCAGAGTGTCGTAGTTTTCATGATATTTTACCACATTGACTATTATTCAGAGTGTAGTAGTTTTCATGATATTTTACCACATTGGTTATTATTTAGAGTGTCGTAGTTTTCATGATATTTGACCACATTGACTATTATTCAGAGCGTCGTAGTTTTTATGATATTTTACCACATTGACTATTATTCAGAGTATCGTAGTTTTTATGATATTTTACCACATTGACTATTATTCAGAGTGTCGTAGTTTTCATGCTATTTGGCCACATTAACTATTATTCAGAGTGTCGTAATTTTCATGATATTTTACCACATTGACTATTATTCAGAGTGTCGTAGTTTTCTTGATATAGCCATTTTTATATTTCTTTTGTCTGTTACCAAATTTGATGAAGAATTGTAAATTAAACACCACACCTTATAATAAAGTGTTTTATTTTGTGTATTTTATCAACTCTATATTTCAGATTATCGGTACAAAATAAAAGAAATGCATAATGAGTAAGAAAACAATAAAATTAACTAAAACACAGAAAAGAGGGTTTCACAACAATTTTTGACTTTTCGCATTTGATACAAAACAAACTAAAAGTGTTAAAGATATTCAGACAAATAAAAATGAAACTTCTGTAGTTAATATTTTTTTTACTGAAACTAGTTTAACTTGTTATAGCAAAAGAATTATAAATAAAAATAATATCCTTAAAGGGAAGGCGGGTGGGTTTCGCCCCATCCTTTGAGTGATTTAAAATAACGAAGTGTCGCTGAGAACTGAGATATTTTTTTCTTTGGGGTCCGTATGATGCGTTTATTTTTATTGTTCAAGAATATTAAATAAACCTGCCAAGTACTAGTAAACAGTATTTCTATTCAATTATTTAGAAATAATAATTTTGCACAACAAAAATATATTTAAAAATTACAATATCTAGAATAATTGTTATAGTTTTCCTATAACATTGCCTTGGCTTCTAAAAACCTTGATTTTTTCATAATTTTGAAAATAAGAAGGGGAATTTATTTCTTTTGCGTAATTTTCAGCGTATCTCTGTAGGTTATTTGAAACACTTATAAGCAGCATTTTCAAATGTTACCCATACTATGTATGGAATAAAACAAAATTCAGTACTTGATTTGCTCCCCTTACAATTCTCAAATGATTTTTTTTGTGTTTTAGCTATTGAGACATGTGCGAGTTAATTTGTTTCATTACTATATCAACCATAAAATATTTGCGTCAAGAAGTTTCTGAGAAAAATGCTTGTGACAGACGGACAGACAGACACGTCAATGATCCCTACGAAACCCACCCGCCTTCTCTTCAAAGATATGATTTTTATTTATAATTCGGTTGCGATAATAAGTATTAACAAAATATAACTACAGAAGTTTCATTTTTATTTGTCTGAATATGTTTTAGTTTCTTTTGTATCAAATGCGTAAAGTCAAAAATTGTTGGGACACCATCTTTTCTGTATTTTTGTATTTATTGTTTTAGTTAATTTTATTGTTTTCTTACTCTATAAGAGCTTCGTTTTTACTTTTGAACTAAAGAACATAAAAAACTAAGAAAATTTCAGTGAGCAATTGTTTTCATTGGATTTGTTTAAAATTACATATGAAAGCTTTAATTTCCTATTTTAGAGCAACAGAAAGTACACGGAGTTTTAAGAAAAGAAACCAAAAGGCGCAGTTTGGGACAAAATTATAACAAGTATTTCGTATTAATACAATGTTATTATATGATTAGGTTATAACAGCACTACAATGGGTGCTTAACTGCCTGAACACAACGTCTCTAATAACAAATACGCAAAGTACCTGCCTCTAATTAAACAATTACCAAATTTTATGTCGATCGCTGTGATCAAGAAATGATGACTTCTAATTTGGCAAAAAGAAGTTGCACGAACAAGCATCTAATGATAATTATTACATTCCATTTCGAATACTGGGTCGAATTGTTAGGATCGGATCCGTATATTCGCACTGTGCGTTCAAGTAATTTAAGGTAACCTTAAATTACTTGAATGCACAGTGAAACTTTATAGAATCCTGAGACTTGGGCGGAATAATACTGTATCCTTCAAAGTATAGTATTATCCTCAAATTCATTGCAGAGTTTGCAGGCTGACGACATTCTGACTAGCGAACATTGTACGAATCCAAGATCTTCCTAAATTATATCCACATTAATCATACAACCTAACAATGTAGGCGTATTCCACATTGATAATTAAAAGATACCTTATTAACATTTATGTAACACAAAACATTAAGTAACAAAAGTAAAAAAATTATTTTAAGAAAAAAACATGTAAAGTCTTCTAACAATAAGTAATTTGACAATAAAATGTATCACGAAAAAAAATAGTACGGTAGGTGTTATATTTTTTGCGCAACATAAATCATCATGATCACCGTAACAACTATAAATGACAAACTGGTACACGTAATATGTGTACATAATAAACACGTAAATAGTAAGGCAATTAGTAATAATTCCAAGAAAACATTAAAAACACAGTAACCCATGTATTGAAACATGTGTCATGTAACGTCTCTGGCTTTAAGTGATGTCACCGCCTTTATCAGTATCGGTGACTGACAAATTCAAGCCGCAATTTAAATACGGGACAGTGATAAGTGACGTGCCTAAGATTTTCAAATAAGGCAAGCCTGTGTATGTTTCGAAGGAGGAGTGGGGAAGGTAAGGCTTCAGTGTTTTAAAAATATTTTGCCAAATGTAAATCAAATAGCGACGGTAAAAAAAGCATGAGTGAAATTTGGCAATAGTTAATTTAATAAATGGGGGCCTTATTGAAAGGAAACTCTTTATTAAAAAAAAAAGAAAAATATTTTAATAATTTTAAACACAGCTCGCAATTTTACTTAAAAAGGTTTTACTACCTGCGAGTACGACTAACAAAATAAGAAATTTCAAATGTTATTTCACAGAAATTCCTTGCTCCTGAAGCTTGCAAGAATATCATGGCAAAACTTGTACAGTAAAAAAGAATTTTAAAAATCCTTTTTTTTTAATTATGTCGTGAACGATGCTTATAACTAACCAAAGTGTTTTGAATAAAACAAGAAGAACGATAAAAACTAAGTTTGTCAAACAGGCACTCTTATTCAATAGACAATCGGACATGTTATTCCAAACATCCAAACCCGGTATGGTCTCGTAAAAAATTGTTTAGAATTTAATCATGAAAATTTATGAAATACCATAGAATCTTTCAGTACCGAACAGCGCAGTGATAGAGTTCAGGTAATTAGACCTATTAATGATAATCTAACGAGATACGACTAAAGGTGACCTAAATTGTCACTTTAGCAATATTAGGGTACAATGATGGCACCGGAAGATGATGACAGGAAATTCTTAAGTTATTGTTTCGATTTCAATAAATGACATATAATTGAATTCATGCTAAATTTGTGATATTCTGGCTAATATCGGATATTATAGGGTCTAAAAATTATAAAATAAAACTTTCACAAAAAACTTAACCGACTTCAAATAACCATTGAATAAACATCGCATCAAACGATAATACTGAAAAGTATGAAATAATGGAATTATGAGTACTCAGTTGAAAATTTTGCAGTACAATATCGTTTCCTAATATAAATAAATTTACAAAATACTACTACTGCTAGAGATATTTTGGAGTCGATGCTAAATGAAATGCAGCACTTAGTTGTCTCTGTTGAAGAAATACGTAGACTTCTGAAGCCATACGAAATTTATTAAAATCCTAACTTCGTCACTAAATGAAGATGGACAGAAATGGACCTACCATTTACTATCTTTTACACTTCCGTCGATGGTACCAATTCGAACAGCAACCTTTTTAGAGACGTTCACGAATCGTAAATCCTGAGTTCTGGTTCTTAAAATTACTGAAACACTTCCCGTTTCGAAACTTTAGTTAAGATTTCAAGAAATTTCATGAGGAGTTTAATTAGTGATTCAAACACAACATGGATATCAATAAGTTGGAGTTTTATTAAAGATCACAACAATACTCGAATTTGTTCAGTATACTTGACCTTGAAATTGAAAACTTATTGTTTTATTCTTTATCTTTTCTTTTGTATACCTTTTTTGTACTTTGTTATTTACTTTGTTAGTACCGTCGCGTCACTAAGGAGGATATATATATATATATATATATATATATATATATATTGTTATATATTATTATAAACTATGCCACTTGATTGCTTCTGAAAATCCTTCTTAACTAAACTTTATAACTTTATTTAATGCATATATTGCAGTATTGCAGATGGCAACGCTTCGCACGATGCACTCGATAGTGGATTCAGTCCATTCGAATTTCATTCCAGTCAAAATCGTTCCGAAGTCAATGTTTATATTCGAAATCAATTTCCGAAATCAATTTACCTTTGAAATTTTAATATTTATGCACTGGGAAATTCCGGGTACCGGATATTATATTTACCGGATCTCGAGTTGTAAAGAAAACACAAGCGATTGAAATACACAAGCACGCCGTAATTTATTTTGCAAAGGGAGCTTTTTATGAAAAGAAATATTCCTTATGTACTTCTGTATAACATCAAATAAGAAAAAATAATTAAAAAGACAGTTACATATGGAGCAAAGTTATCAACATTGTATGGAAGCATAGTGTTTCTGGAGATTAATCTCAGAAACAACTTAATGAAATTTCATGATTGATGAAGTTACAACGGATGGCTAGGAGGTGTATTTAGGAAAGTTGTAAGTAAACCAGGTAGACTAATAAAGTTGATAATTACTAGAACGCAGCTTTTAGTAATGGTAGGCTGAATTCTCGAAAACTTGCCTTATGTAACCGCAAAAACCAAAAAAAATTAATAATATAAGCATAATGTGTTCTGTAAGGTTACTCAAATTGATCAAAAACCATAAGAGCCAGTTTTATGGAATGAAATGTGTGAACCAAAACCATAAGTACAGGAGTATTCATATTACACGTAGGTAACAATATCAGACATTGGGTCTCCCTCTCTTTTCTTTTACATGTTTACGTTGAAATAACATTGCCGCAATCATTAGTTATATGAGGCACAGCGCATATTTATTATCTCATCTTAAACGTCGTCACCGTGGTGTGTTGGGTTGATCACACGGCATACGGCCTGTGACGACGCGGCGCAACGCGGAGACCCGGGTTCGATTCCCGGCCGTTCGTCGAGCGGGGCTGGACGGGTGTTACGGTTGGCTGTAAGAGATTGCTCACGTAGCAATAAGTCCGCCATATGTATCGATTAGATACATTAAAGTAGATAAATAAACATTGACTTTGTATCAGTCTTCCCGCGATCTCTTTCGCACTTAAATTAATTGTTATAAAGTGACAAATATGCTTTAACAAATTAGATGAAAAATATTTTAAAACTTTATACACCTGTATCAAAGTTTTTAATTGTACTTTTACTCACAATTAAATGAAACTATGTGGTGTAGCATTATTTCTACTTTCTTTAATTTCTTTACCACGACCTGAAGATATTGTAATACAACGAAACCTAAATCTTGGTAAAGAACTTAAAGAAAGTAGAAATAATGCTTCATCACGTAGTTTCATTTAATTGTCAATAATGAATTTCTACAAAATTAACGCCAAATATATTCAATATACTTTTACTTTGATACAGGTGTGTATAATTGTACTTTTACTTTGATACAGGTGTATACAATTGCATGACAGTGTAGTGCAATTTAGATGCCGCACATACAGGCCAAATTGATCGAGAGACTAAAAGCCCTAACAGACGGTTGAATTTGGTACAGCGGACCACGGATTTTCTCTAGTCGAAACGAATCCAGTCCTGTGAAGAATCGTCCGACGATTATAATTATTATTATTTTGTGTCCACGTCGTTCGATGGTGTGCACAACGAACTTAAGTCCGTTTCGAACCAAATCCGCCCTTGTGAACACAAATCATAGATAAAGTACAAATTGTCTATGGACCAGCTGTCGTTAGTTTAATCGCAACGCTGTGTAGAAATAGACGAACTTGATAATCCATCATACAGAGTTAATCGATTTGAAAATTCGTGTAATCGGTTTACACGAATTTTTTTCACGATTTGAACAAGTTGATTTAATAAACCTATAATCATTGGATAATTATCGTAAATGGATTGTCATTATTTAAGAACTCCTTCATTTTTGAGTCATTTAATTAATTTGTAAAAAAATAAAGGCGATTAAATAATCAAAATAATAGACGTTTTATTAATATATCTGTGTTACTTATTAGCTACAAACTATAACATTGAGATCAACATAAAATCAACTTTAAATTTATATTTAAACTATAACAAAATAGTATTATAAGAAACTAATATATTTTGTTTAGTTTTTATTTTGAATTCGAGTTTAACATTTAATTTATAGCGACATGTGCATAAAAGTAATGGTATTTAAATTACTAACCTATAATTTTTTTACTCTTTAGGTCATATTCCTTGCATTAAAATAGATTATTCAACTTATATAAATAGTGAGCAATATAAAAATTCAAATTCAATTTATACAAAATAGTTTGTGTGAATTTTTTCCATTCCTTTCTTTTCTTTTTTTCTTTTCGTCGTGTTACTTACGTTGCCGCTAAAACTATCGAAATTTTTGCACTCTTTGGTAAAACCGTAGACCTGAACGTCCGTACGCACTTACACTTACTGCTTCTGGCAGATACGGCCGTCTGCAGCTATACACGGATTTGGTCCGCGGATTTGTTCGTCGTAGCAAATCCAACCATCTGTTAACTCTTTAAGAAGTTCGAAAATATAAACTGTTTTACATTGCTAATTGTTATTGTTAAATATAAGTTTGTAAAATTTATATATTTATATATATATATATATATATATATATATATATAAGTTGGCAAAATGAGTTTTACTGGTCTTCTTGTTTTATTTTAAAGAAAACCTACGCAAATAATGTTTTGGTTGTTGTAAGTGATAGTTAAAACATAATTTGTTAAGAAATTCATTTCAAAAATAACTATTTTACCATACAAACTAGGATTTTGCTACGATTTCGTCAAAAAATTGCAGGATTAATTGCCCAAGTGAAGTGTAGATTTGACCTATCGACAGTAAATGAATCCTCATATACCAGATGGTATTCCTCGATTCCTCGACTTCCAAAAATCAATTAACAAAATTCAGTAGTTTAGTCAGTCATTGTATATTTCACTATTTTAAACTATTTATGACAACAAGTACTGACTAGGTTTTTGTTTAATTTTGAACAGTTAAATCCACATATCAAATCCCAATTGGCGTTATTTTCACGAGGTGCTAATTTACACATAATTATAATTTCATACAAAATTGAAACTTTAATTATTTTATAAATTAGGCGACTGATTTTAAAAATGACATTTTGCCGGATTACACCTGAGTAATTGTATAAATGTTGGAGTGTTTTTGTTGTTTTGCTTATTGTTCAATTTCATCACAAATTTTTTAATATCTTCACCCTTAATAAAAATTAATTCAATTGCCGGGTATTTTGGTGCTACAACCCGTACGATAGTATCCAGTATAATAATGCTTTCTCCACTTTCCATCAAAGAATCAGTAGTTGTTGTACTAGTGGTTTCTATTCCATCAGGAGCCGTTTCTCCCCTTTATATAAATTCTATGATAACTGTTGCTTAAATGGAAGTCGTTTCAATAATTTTATAGCTAAAATGTGGAATATAATCTTGTTACGATTTGGCTACTGGGAAATTGCTTAAAAATTAAGGTGTTTAATTTAAATTAAGGTACGTAATTCCATTTGATAAAGCTTGAAAGATTTTTTAAAAACGAATCAAAGTAGCAATCTTCGTAACTTACATTTTTAACGTTTTTTTCTTATTCGTTCCTTACGTTTTTTCTTGTGCTTGAATTATTATCAATATGATTCTGCTTTGACTACTGACGTTCCTTGTTTCTTTCAATATGGAAATTCGGTGTATTCTCTAGCATAAATTGATTAATAAAATCCTTTTGAGATTTGTTTTTATTTCAATATTTAGCATTTTATATATTTTTTTAAATTTCCATGTTCACCTACGTTCATGTCAATAACAAATATCTTGCTACCGTTCTCTTTTTTTCAAATATGTGATAAGTTCTTTTTCATTTTTCCCATTTTTCCGAAACGAAAACACCTTTCTTTTTCTTTCTAATACTTCTTCTTTAGCTAATTTTTTTTCTTTTTATATATAAGTATGTACATTATATAAATTTCTACTTTCAAAAAAATATTTGAACTAGTCTCTCGGTTTTATATCATATGATCATAACATTAAACAATAAGGCTTACTGTCATTTAGCAGTTTCTTTATGGTTGAGATATTATATTATCCCATTTCCTACTCAAGACTTCTTTTCACATAGGAAAAAATATTTTTTTCACCAAACTTGTGTCTCGCGTTTCACCTACTGTGTATAATCTATTTTTTCTCCTTTTTCTATAATGGAGCGAAGTGGTAAGTTACATAATATGTATAGCAATAAAATTTGACTAGGATGATTGAAGATAACAGAACTTTTGCCGTTTACAGTCTGATTGTACTGAAAATTACAGGTGTTTGTTATTACGAATTCTTGATCGGAGAAGAAATACAAAATATTTTATTTTAAAGAGAAAAAAATATTTTTTGGTGTGTAAGATTTTATGAAAAATCTTACAATTTAAGAGACACGGAGTACAGAAGAAGCGAAACATTTTTTTTTACAAATGTATTTGCTTTAAAGAAGCTCATTTTTTTACAACTTGTCCGCTAACACTAAAAGTAACATCCACCTGACACATTTGCACTCGCGCTTTACTTACAATTTATTCTGCTATTACCTTTTTTCAAATGTCATTTATAAGCTTTGAGTATTTCCTAATAACTAAAACTCAAAGTATTACAAAAAAGATTGTTTTGTTCTTATTTTTTCATGTTTCTGATAGCATGAAATCGTTTTATTTTCCATCATTTTTCAATAAATAAACTGGTAAAATTAAAAGATGTAATGTTTTTCTTTAGACCGATATAACCCCTGAAGATACCACAAGTCGCTGAGAAAATGGGCTCTTATTTTTTATGGAATTTAACGCCTTTTTTGGGCCAGAATTTTTTTAATAGCTTCGAAGAATATATTTTAAAATGGATACTTTTTCTTAAAAATGTTTTTTTTAACGCTCTGACTTTTATTTTATCAGGAGTTATAAGCATATATATGTAAATATATATATATATATATATATATATATATGTATATATATATATGTGTGTGTGTGTGTGTGTGTGTGTGTGTGTCTACATATATATGTATGTATAACATTTTAATTAATTCCAAATATCATTTATAAGCTCGAAATGTTACCCCTTAATTTTAAAATGAAAGGATTTAATTAAAGAAGATGTGATTAATTTAGCGTATAGAATCATAACAGAAATCGTAAAACCTTTTTCTTTTTATTTTTGTCTATCTGTGTGTATGTTATTTTCTGCGTCAATCACACAAAATCTACTGAACGGATTTTGATGAAATTTCGTATGGAAATCGTTTATAATCAAGAGCAACGTATGAAAGAAAAAACAAACAAAACAATTCTTATTCCAAATCTGACGCGAGTGAAACCGTAGGGCACAGCTTGTGTTTAACAAACCACACATCACACTGTATGACGTTATCGAAATAATTGCTAATTATTTAAAACCACGCATCGTAGCAAAGCGTTCTATTTTACCAGCATGCTCTGAAATAGTTCAAATTATATTTGGTGAGATATAAATTATGAAAAGCCAAAATGTAAATTATGAAAATGCCTAACTAGGACGATACAATAAAAACATAATTGTAAATACGTGAAATAAAATTAGGAAAACAGCTATTATTAAGTTTCCAACTACTAATACGAACTAACTTTGATATAAAAGTTCACAATCCACAGATTCAACGGTATAGCTCACGTAATAATATTTGTTCGTTTCGTTGATGAAAACAAAATAGTCAATCAATTTTAACGGTGCACACTAACCAAACATTCATAGGACACGATATTTTTGACAATTTGACATATTTAGATCAATTTGACATAATATGGGACCAATTCATAGGTCTCTACTCCATTTCGTCATATTTAGATAAAAGTAACATAAAATATAAACAACCTGTAGGAATCTGTACCGATGACGTACCTTCAACCAATGGTTCGATTAAAAAAATTATTACATAGAAAAAATCGCAATATCATATCAACACACTCTTCTCTTTATACCGAGAATCACTTGTATTAAAAACATTACCCACGAGTTTAAAATTTGCATTAGATCAAATTATAATACAGTAAACTATTGAATATATTTGGCGTTAATTTTGTAGAAATTCATTACTCCCGATTGATTTTGATTTTTTTGGAAATTCATGTTAAAGATGTTGTAATACAACGAAGCCTAGTTCGTGGTAGAGAACTTAAATAAAATAAAAATACTACATCACCTAGTTTCATTTAATTACAGTAAACTATATCAAATCGTGACCCTTAAAATATTTAAACAACTTTGTGCATCTGTGGAATCTTAGTAACAATCCTTACTTTTACGCACTGAGGTAAGGCAATTACCGCGTGGTAATTTATTAAATTGAATTTTGAAACTTAAAAATTAATTGTCAACGTTTTTCCGAAAGGAAGGGTACAATATTTTTGAAAATTTCCGTACAAACGCTATTGAAGTATCGAAATGGCATATTTGGCTGATATTTTCTATTATTTAAATAACGTGAATACTGGTATACAAGTTAAAAAAGGAAATATTCTAACATCCACTGCCACACTGTCAACATTTAAAAAAATACTTTCGAGAATGCACATAATTCAAACAAGAAAAGTTGTCGTGCTTCCTTTAATCCAAAAATATTGTTAATATTGATGAAAATAAAACATTAAACATTATTAAAAAAAACGTTGCGTATTACTTCCCCGCATTTAACATCGAAAGTTATTATTGAATACAAAATCCCATTTCCTGCTGTCAACATACTAAGTTATAAGTTTTCATTACAAAAAGATCAAGAATTTATTACTTTATCAACGAGTCGTACTCTCAAAACAAAATTTTTAGAAATGACAGTTGCAGAAGTTACCGTTCAAACCAAGTCTAAATTGTCAAGTCTGATTTCTAAAAAAGCTATTAAAATTTTATTACACTTTTTAATATAACTTTTATGCGAGCAACATTAATTATTTTTCAACATTAACAAATATAAACGTAAAAGGCTGAAAATATAGAAGAGGAATGAGAGTGACTATTTCAAAATAAGGCCAGATATTAAAAACACTTGTAAAAATCGTCAGACCCTGAAAATTGTTGCAATTTTTTTGATAGACTGTATAGTCTATCAAAAAAATTGCAACAATTTTCTTTTTTTTATTTAATTTTCTCATTGTTATTTTCTATTAACTGACATGTAAATATTGAGAATTTCATTTATTGTGCAATATGAAAAATTATATATTTTATTTCAGGACTATTTTTCTCAAAAATCGTATAAAATTATAAGTGTTCCGTGATTCTGAAAAAGTTGAAAACCACTACTCCGAATTGAGTCCAGTATAACGTTCAATACAGTGTATCCTTTTCCTTTCATCAAATCTCTTCCTACAACCTCCTATGAACATTAATATACGTCATTATTAGCGTCTGTGGAGCGCTGCAACAAATGGCGTGAAACGTATCTATCAACTCATTCTTATTTTGTATATTTTGTCATTACTGTCGTAATCGATGCCGGCTGATATTCCAAACATGCACAAGTGGGTTTTATCGAATTGATTGCTGGATGTCACAGGACAGAGATGTTGAGTTCCCTGAGGAAGTTCTGCGTTATGATCAATTATGAGGCCGTGCATTATAGTGCATGAGAATAAGATGGTTCCTGAAGTGCCTACAAATCAAAAGGACTACAGATCTTAGGACGTATAACGGTCAGCGTTAATGGAATACGGAGACCAGGAGCAGGAGACAGGTGTACAGCAAGTGATTTCACCCCAAAACCATAGCTGTCACTAAGAATCGAAGATAGTCTCTCAAATATTCGTGTGACGCAATAAGGTAAGCCTAGCATTATAAAGTATATATGAGTATGTACAAACATTACGGTAAAAATATACTTTTTCTAAAAATCTAAAAAATATTCTTTTAATTTGTATTATCTAATTGGAATGTAGCTATAGTCATGAAACTGTTTTTATAATCTAAGTAATTCTTACAATTTTCCATTACTAAAAAAGGATATCATTTGTTTTTTTTTAAACTTCTAAAAAAAATACGGTTAAGGAATTTTAAAAAATATATAAAAGGAAAATTCCCACTTTTAAACGCTTTCTTCCTAGTAAAAAAATATTAAAAGTTCGTCAAAATTTAAAAAAATGAGAGTTCAATTGTTTTTCTTTTTTATAATTCCCCAAACAATGTACTAAAAGAGAGGAGCATGGAACTAATTGTATGAATAATTTTTCAAGAAAAAGGACGACAAATAATCGAATGAAATGCTTAAAAATTATTGTAGGTGTTGATTAGACGCGTCTCGTATTTCAGTAGACACAATTGATAGTGGCCTATTCAAGCAGTTGGTTTCAATCATCGTAGGTATTTAAGTTCAAAGGGCTAAGATAAATATTACTATATATTACTATTACTTATACTATCAAAATAAATTAGATAAATTCGCGTAAAATACAAACTTGCATCAGTTTATGCCGTCGGTCTTAGTACTAAGATTAAATGCAAGGTACATAAGTACTCGAAGTTCCATCTTACTAAACGGTCAGCGACTTTTCTTTAAAGTAATTGACCTACGTAATTCTGTTACCTGTATAATGTGTACTATAATTCTGTAGTTGACAGTCTTATGAAACTCTAATTAACGGACACGTTAAATATTCAAAATGGCCTCTGAGTTAAATCAGTATTCACTATTAAATAAAAGCATAATAGCATAATCTTCATCGATATAATTAAAACAAAGTACCATCCTAACAATTATTTAACTCAAAATCACCAATAACAAAATTTTTTAAAAATTTCAACTAATCAAGTTTAAACATTTTAAAAAATAAAGTATGGAAATTGAACTATCACAGCAAACGACAAAATTTTCCACTTGTGTAAATAATATAAGCGAAAATTCCATTAAAAACTAGAAAAACACTATTTTAGCGTTTAAAATACTATACTAAGGTAGTTGCTGCGTGGAAACAAGATTCAAAAGTTATTTTATAGAAAAAATTTTTTTTCAAAATTATAATAAAACGACATTTTACATTGATTTCGTTTTTTAAACAACTCGCTTAACGTACTTTTTAAATAAAATTAAAAGTTTAGTGAGATTATTCCTTCTTCCGTTATGTTAATTATACAATTTTTAAGAGAGATTTTTACCAAAATTAAACGATAAATAATCTTTAAATTTCAAAATAAGTTAGTTATTTATAGTATGAATAATATGTCAAAAAATCAGCAAATTTCGTTGACAACGTATTATTTTACATGACAACCACCTTGAGTATTGTCATAATTGCATACGGTTCCTCTGACAATTCACCTTGGAACGAGCGCCGGGGTAAATTTAATGTTTAAATTAATTAATTAACGTATTATTTTATATAATAACAACCTTGAATATTATCATAATTGCATACGGTTCCTCTGACAATTCACCTTGGAACGAGCGCCGGGGTAAATTTAATGTTTAAATTAATTAATTAACGTATTATTTTATAAAATAACCACCTTGAATATTATCATAATTGCATACGGTTCCTCTGACAATTCACCTTGCAACGACCGCCGGGATAAATTTAATGTTTAAGGTAATTAATTAACGTATTATTTTACATGACAACCACCTTGAATATTGTCATAATTGCATACGATTCCTCTGACTATTCACCTTGTAACGAGCGCCGGGGTAAATTTAATGTTTAAATGAATTAATTTAATGTTAAAAATTTTTATTTTTTTCATAAAAATGATGATAGTTTCACATTAAAAGCCAAAAAATTCCATAAAAATCAAGAAAAGAGGGTGTCTTCTGACTTTAAAGTAAAATGATAATGACGAACCACATTGAACCAAGGGAACGGAATAAAAGTTTAATAAAGCCTACACATAAAGTGAGGTTCATTCTGATTATTTTGTTAATATAGACGAGTCCAATCGGTATATTCAAGAAAATTAGTATGGAAAGACGATTACACTCACATTCGGCTGTAATACAAGCTCGACAGTAATAAAACTTCTATTCACCAAATCTCACAATTTTGACGACCCTGCTTATTAGGTCATATTTATAATGTTACAAGTTATGAGAAATATACTATTGGTCTCGGAAAACACAAACATAATAGCACTATTCGATTTTACAAATGCTTTCGACAAAAAATTCTCGTTCATAAAAATACACAATATGGTTACATATATCTCAACCCGAAATAATCATCACCGTATCATTCTTAAACGCAAGGAGCTCTTAAGAAAATCAGGATTATCTCAAGTCCTACGATAATTATAACTAAACTCCTTGTCATGAACACATGTACACAGCTACGACAGCATATTACAATAGCAATACACATTTATATGTGTTCAATTCATCCCATATGAACTACACTATTTATCCCATATGAACTACACTATTTATCCCATATGAACTACACAATTTATCCCATATGAACTACACAATTTATCCCATATGAACTACACAATTTATCCCATATGAACTACACAATTCAATCTCATATGAACTACACAATTTAGCCCATATGAACTTCCGATACTACTTACCCCGAATATATAATACTACATGATCACGTCGAGCTATCCCGTGAAAAAACCAAACAAAAATCAGAAAGTTTTTATAACCAATACTCTCGGCACATAAAACACAGAGTTGATCATATTGTTTATCGTAAAAATAATTTAAGGTCAAAAAACGTCGTCTCTTATTTATAAAGTGCATTATAAAATATTTAAAGTATATGGTAACAACACCCCATACTTAGTAATCGTTCGTCGTGGTGTATGTATATATATATATATATATATATATATATATATATATATATATAAATATATATATATATATATATATATATATATATATATATATATATATATGTATTAATGCTTTTATTTTTTTATTTCAAAATAATGTTAATATATTGCAATATTACCTTGGCTTCGAATAATAAATAATCTATCAAATACTTAACCAAGACTTGTAACGTCTCGCGTAAAACGTACGCAAGAACAATGTTGGAATGTTTTCGGTCCCCCAGAATGTTCGGAAACATATTGTTTAGTGATGACGCTCATTTCTACATCGAAAGCTACGTAAATAAATAAAATATACGTTACTGAAATCCAAACAATCCAAAATAACGGCATCAAAAGAGTTTGCACCATCCTGAAACGACAGTATGGTGCGCGATTTCTGCTCAAGGAACAATTGGCCCATATTTTTTCAAAGAGAAACTGTCACTACCTCGACATACTGCCATATGATTAATGCATTTTTGGTATCGCAATTGGAAATATTACATGGATATCCCCGCACTAAACCTGTCCTACAAGAAAATATTCGGCGTGAAATCGCTGCCATCCCCCCAGCACTTTGCTCGCACATGATTGTCAATAAGAGGATTCGGTACTAGAGTGTATTCGGTACTAGAGTGTATTCGGTACTAGAGTGTATAGAGTGTATTGAGACATTATTTTTAAGACGTAAAATCCGCAGACTACATATCCGCATGTTACATTTTAAAAATAAAATACTTAACTTATTCGTTTATTTTTTATTTAATTTCAAAATCGAAAAATTCCCGTTGAACACCATTATAAATAGTATTTTCCGCACATTACGATTTTTATGTCAACGCAATTACTCAATTAATAATGTGGAAAGTCATACATAGTCGATTCAGCCCCTTGATTTGCTTTTCAAGATGAATTAGAGATTATGACTCCATGTTCCATTTAATTTGAACAAAATTTAAGAGATCAGTTTAGTTATCCGGTATAGGTATAGATGATACACATAATTATGATAATACTATCAATGATCTTCAAAACCATGACAAAACGCTCATTCCATGCCTTAAATCAAATATTATCTCATCAAAATCCGCAATATCTAATTTCAACACAACTTTATACGAATTTAATGAAAATAAAACTCGATTAAATGACGCTATTGAAAATAAAGGTATGTCTTACTGTAAAAAGTATTTCAGTGACCGTTTATGACTTTAAATTTAAGCATAATATTAATAATTTTCTTAATATATTGCAATCCAGTTTATTAACACTTTCTTTTAAACTTACTCATTTTAAATGATTTCCTGTTTATACAGAGTAACGCTTTATACTCTACAATTATTACACTACTACATGTTTAATCATATTACTAATCATATAAGAAATATACCCAAGTTAAAAGAATTTGCAGTTTCCTTAGATTAAAATAATATCAATTTTTGGATAAGTCTGTCAAAATTAGTTTAGTATTTTTTAAATAATAAGTTGGTTTTTATTATAAATATTCGGTTATCATTAACGATAAGAATAAATGTTTCAGTAACAATAAATTAAACCTTCCCCTTAAACCTCTCCCTTAAATATTCCCCTTAAACCTTCGCCTCCCTCTCCCCTTCCCCGCTCGTTCTGCTATGTTTTTTATTCAAAAGTTATTAAGTCATAATGATAATGTTCATAGTAATTTTGAAAACTTTAAATGGCTGCCATATCCACAATAGTTAACCGATGGGTCATCTCACCCAATCACTAAATGTACCAAATTTCATCAAAATCGTTAGAGCTATTTCCGAGAAATCATTTACACACATATATATATATATATATATATATATATATACATATATATATATATATATATATATATATGTATATTATAAGATATAAGAATAATTGTATATATGAAGATATAAGAATTGCTCGTTTAATAGTATAATACTGAAAATTTTTAATAGCCCCATTTGTGAAACCGTTACTAGGACGAAACTATATATCCTTATCTCAAGAATATGACAATGAATTTCTGTTTGTTATAATTGACAAATAGTAATTACTAAATAACAATAAATAGTTATTTATCCAATCAAATTAAGTTTAGAATATAAATCCGATATTAGAAAACTTTTGCAAAAACGCTAACCTACTAGCTAATACAATCACTAGAATTAAAAATAAATAGTACCCATAATAATGTTACTGATCATGAACTCAATTCCAATGAAGAATTCATAATATAGTCACTTTTCAGTATATAATTACATAAGTTCAATATTTTAGCAGAAATTTCCTCTTAGTCGAGAGGTATCTATATCTCTTGCAAGTATGGTCAAGTTGCCCTTGGACTACTTCGTCATCTCAGCCATCTACAAATACCATATTTCTGTTATCCAAATATAATGCAAACTTTACATAAAAAATGTAGCTTTAAGTCTGTCAGTGCCCGTCTCGCGTCGCTTACAGTAATTTGCTGATATCTTGAAATAATTAAGTTTTATTAAAATATAATAAATCATTGTGATTTTATCGTAATTTAAATAAATACATAAAATAAATTCATGTTTTTAAAATAAGTATTGATGCCCGTAACATAAAGTATTGATGCCCGTAACAAATTGATGCCCATAACAGTTCGCTGCAATTATGTTATCCGAATCAGAGATCGTAACATCTCGACTGTTACATTCTCAATCGTTGCGGAAGGGGAGAATTCTTATCACCCAAGCTTAAGTTTTTTCCACAAACTTAGAACTAGAGTGACCCTTCAGTTAAGAATATGGTGCTGTTTCCATTCGATTATACTGTTCAGGGTTGCGCTCCGCCTCCCGCCGCGACGAGGTAGCTGCTCGCCGTCTGCTCACCGCTGCTATTGAAACTGACACATCACTTGGAGACTGACGACCGTGATTACGACAATGACAAATTACAAATTGACATTTTCCGGAAAGTAACTACGTTTTATATTCATCTTTATTTGAGATAGATAGAATCGACTTAACATAGGTGGTGCATCCAACTATTTTTACGTTCGTGTACGTATTGACTGTTCATGTATCGACTTATCTATATCCAAAAAGAAAGACACAGAACATACTATATAAATTTGAGTATTTGGAATATAGTTTGCACATGAATTTTCTGCATCATCGTTGGAAGCGAATCTGAATGGTGGTGTTCGCTTCCAAGAAGTATAACAGGTTCAATGCTCTTCAGTTGCCCAAAAAGGCATCAGATTTGATATCGAAGAAAATCTGTCGCCAAATTGTAATTTCTTTTGACAATATGTAAATGATAGTGCCGCTTTATAGTAGCTAAAGTATAGTTCTTGTGCCATTGCTCTAGGCGTAGCGATGCAGCCACCGTGCAAGTATTTGTCACGTGTTTCAAGTTCATTTGCAGCTGCGCCGGGCACATGACGTATTCGTAGGAATACCTTTTAAAGATATGGAATTCTTATGTATATCAATGTAGTACCATATGTGGACGACACAATACTGCTTTGTTGTAGGATCGAGGATAAAGAGATAAAAAAACGATCAGCGGACTTCCTCTCCAAGATAATTGCCTAAGGCACTAAGAACGAGCTTAACTTTGGTTACAAAAATTTCAAGGCTGTAGTCTTTAAGAGCATAAAGACGATGGAACCGAATTTAGTAATAGGCGAAAACGAAAATAGTGCAGGAGACCAGGACACGTACTTGGCTATTATATTGAATATCCATACTACGGCCTAGCTTATTTGCAATACCTCGATCTTCACACTGATACATACGGCAAAATACTTTTGTGTTTTGGCCCATGCACGTCGGTGTAGGGTCAGTGATGCGTAGTTGCACACCAAGTTAGAAGGATTGTGCTTAAGTTGCAACGTGAGCCAAATATAGCTGTTAGAAAAACCTTTAGGACTTGGTTTAACAGATCTTTGGTGTTCCAATATTACGATTGTGGAACGTGCGGTCGATTTTGTTCGGGCTCGAGAGAGGAGCTTTATAGTCCATTCGTAGAGGAGAGAGGAGTCTTTTTCTTTAATTTTTAGTCAATTGAGTTGAGTCTTTAACATCTCGAAGTCACATCACTCATCCTTTCACATAAATTATTGTTAAAATTCAATGAGCTGTTCATTCGCGCTTTACTCCGTATTTATATTTTCTTACGAAATATAATAAATAAAATAGACATATTTATTATTGGATAAACTGGCAAGATTATACTGAAAATTTATATGTTTAAAATTTATATGTAAACTTTGCTCTAGTCCTAGAATCATCGTTTTTCTAGATTTTACCCCGATTTAATTTTTTTTTTATTATTCAAGCATTTGCAATGATTTTTTCCACAATTAATATATCTATATGATTAAGATTAACTTGAACTACATGGGAAATGAAAATGTAACAAATTAAAAAATTCTTACGGTATATTTTAACATATTTGTAGCGGTGGCCGACTTGGAATAATACTAAAGGAATAAATCCATTATGGAATTATCTCAAGATATCTCGATTGTGAACATTAGTAATTACTCAATTAGTAACTTACAATAATACGATAGATTACATGTTACCAACTTAATTAAACAGATCAACACTTAATGTGTATATGAGATAATAACAAATGCTATTTTATTTCATTTTTCTTCACAAGCACCTAGATGGCGCTTTACGATCTTGAATCAAATATTGATCTGTTCAACAAGTGTGGATTAATAAAACAGTAACTTTATAGGTGAAACGAATTGTAAGGGTTGGTAATTGCTTTTTCTAATCATGTGATTACGTGGATTATTTAATTACTAATTTTAATTTTATGATCGATTATCCGAACGTCTCATTAAAAATCATTATATTATGGGAATTATTCATTATAATCGAGCAACACTAATATCTAGCCCTTGCTGTATCCCGAGTCTAATGGCGTTACATTACACAGACATGCTAAAAGCGCTATAAAATTAGTCTGACACTGGTCCTAAATACTTTTTCTTTATAAAATTATCTCTTTTATACGTTCTTTTTGGACTATTTCTACCATTCTTCACAATCCACGAGTAATCGCTATCTGAAGCCACTTTTTTCGTTTGATAAGTATGTAACGTCTCAATTTAATATAAAGCCATCTCCTGAATTTTATGTGACTGAGTATCCCCAGTCTGTTGTATATTTACGATCATCATAATTATGTGATACATCCGACCTCCATAAAATTGATATTTTACACACAACTTGGAGTTTAAACCGATTTACAATATTACGGGTAGACGTGAGTGTTGATAAATAATAAAAAATTGAGCTAATCAGAAACAATTTTTACTATAACCAATCAATGGCGTAAGCATTTGAGTTAATTTGATTTCGGTATTATCAAAAAAACAGATCCAGATCCAATAACACTTGCTATCGGTATAACAAGTGAGTTGGATTTTTTTCTATTGGCATTATTCTTTATTTGAAATTTAAAATAGAATCTGAAAGCGCGTGAACCCAGATGAAGTGAGTCACGTGACCGCCGTCATCCCCGATAAGCGGGGTCGCCAGGGCAGACGAACTCAAAACGCGCCGGCCGCAGTGCTCGGTGCGCGACCGCCGCGCCACCTCTTCCCTATCGATCGCTGTCAATCGCTTATCGGACGCGCGATAAATGATCCTCGCAACATCGATTTAAAACCGTGCAAATGTTTGTTTAGTCCAATTAGTGTCACTGACTACGCATAACTACCTGCTTCGCATTATATCGACGTAAGTAGAAATATTAATTTTGCTAGTAATACTTAATGTAAGTAAAAATATTAATTTTGTTACAAATATTCATTAGTTTCTGACAGTTTACCCTCACATATATTTAATCTTTCTCCAGTTGTATCAAAGACTTTTTGGAGCATGTAATACTAAAAAACTCATAAACTTAATTTTATTTACATGAGAACTCATTGTCATAAGATTGGACACATATCACTATAAATCAACAATAATGCTATATACAATACTATATTATTGTGCCCTTCAAAAATAGGGTAGGTAACAGATATTTTTGCATAGTACTTTATACAAATCGTTACTTTATCCCTTTTTAAATATCATGTTATTTAGTATTTAGATACGCCTCCGGTGTTTATCAACATACGAATGGGTTTGGCGTCATCTACCGATGATAAATATGGTTTCCGTAATTTGGGATTGCCAACCCTCGTGAAATTTCCGGATTCTCCCGGAATTAGTCTCTTAATTATATGATTGTCTTCTATATCCCGAAATCTGTCAAAACTCGCCCGCTTTTAATTACTGCATCAGGTAACATACCAAGAATTGTTACTAAAGGCAAAAAAGATCTGATTTAAAGTTGATTTATTTTTGATAAATGAGGATTTTTTTAATTTAGTGCTATGTTATATTCAAAGAAACGGTCTGCAATTGTTCTGTGTTTTTTTATTATTCATTACGTGGTAACTTTATGTTAGAGTAGATTGATTTTTCTATAATAAAATTAACATAGATCTCGTTCAAGGTTTTTTTCGACGGATTTTAATTCTTATTAGTTAGCATCCCTAGAAATCACCATACGTAAACAATATAAATCTTCAATTAATTTGCATAGCATTATCTTGAAGATAACTTAAAAGGTTAGTTTTGTTTTATATTTTTGTCATCATATCCAGTAATGTTAATTTATTTAACTGCCTAGATTATTGTTCAAATAATTTTCTTAACCGTCCGGTCACAAAATTGGAATTGTAACTTCTTCTTAACCCAAGGCAACTCTTTCTACTTCAATAATTTTTATAAAAAGGAAAGTTAAAAACATAATCCTTGATAAAAACGATGCATTTATTTAAAAAAGTTACACTTTATGTTCCGAGCTTCCGCTATATTTACGTACATATATCGACATTTGATTTTTTGATTACTTATATCAGAAACTGAACTATCTCTATACTTAAATACCTATAGGTAATCTACATATAGTTTTTATTCTAAATCTGTATTTATAACCAAAATAAAATACGGATAGTCCACAAGCCACTGACCTCTATTACATTAGTACGCAGTATAATAATAGAAGACAGAGCACATAAGTCCTTTTTTTATATTTGAATTGAATTTTGAATTTCAAAAAAATCCTACTGTGTGATATAATAGTAATCAAATTTAACTATAAAAAGAGATAGTCTAATTTCTTACTTTTCTATAACTGGTTAAAGTTGCGGAAATATTTATTTTTAAGTAAATGAAAATCAAATGATTGACATGATAAACACCAATCATTATTAATATAATAGTAATCAAACTTACCTATAAAAAGAGATAGTCTTATTTCTTACTTTTCTGTAACTGGTTAAAGTTGCGGAAATATTTATTTTTAAGTAAATGAAAATCAAATGATTGACATGATAAACACCAATCATTATTAATATAATAGTAATCAAACTTACCTATAAAAAGAGATAGTCTTATTTCTTACTTTTCTGTAACTGATTAAAGTTGCGGAAATATTTATTTTCAAGTAAATGAAAAGCAAATGATTGACATGATAAACACCAATCATTATTAATATAATAGTAATCAAACTTACCTATAAAAAGAGATAGTCTTATTCCTTACTTTTCTGTAACTGGTTAAAGTTGCGGGAATATTTATTTTTAAGTAAATGAAAAGCAAATGATTGACATGATAAACACCAATCATTATTAATATAATAGTAATCAAACTTACCTATAAAAAGAGATAGTCTTATTCCTTACTTTTCGGTAACTGGTTAAAGTTGCGGAAATATTTATTTTTAAGTAAATAAAAAGCAAATTATTGACATGATAAACACCAATCATTATTAATATAATAGTAATCAAACTTACCTATAAAAAGAGTTAGTCTTATTCCTTATTTTTCTGTAACTGGTTAAAGTTGCGGGAATATTTATTTTTAAGTAAATGAAAAGCAAATGATTGACATGATAAACACCAATCATTATTAATATAATAGTAATCAAACTTACCTATAAAAAGAGATAGTCTTATTCCTTACTTTTCTGTAACTGGTTAAAGTTGCGGGAATATTTATTTTTAAGTAAATGAAAAGCAAATGATTGACATGATAAACACCAATCATTATTAATATAATAGTAATCAAACTTACCTATAAAAAGAGATAGTCTTATTCCTTACTTTTCTGTAACTGGTTAAAGTTGCGGAAATATTTATTTTTAAGTAAATGAAAAGCAAATTATTGACATGATAAACACCAATCATTATTAATATAATAGTAATCAAACTTACCTATAAAAAGAGATAGTCTTATTCCTTACTTTTCTGTAACTGGTTAAAGTTGCGGGAATAGTTATTATTAAGTAAATGAAAATCAAATGATTAACACTATAAACACCAATCATTATTAACACATCATCCACAGAAAAAAAACCTCTTGTACAACGATAATATGTAATAAAGGAATTAATATTTTTATAATTTCGATGACAACATTTCTGTTATTAATTAGATCAAATAACGATACACGGTTTGTCTGATCAATCGCAAAGATTAAACCAAAACTTATCTAAATTTTCAGATAACAATTGTAGCCACAATTAACTGTTATCAGCTGATATTTTGACGAGTAGGCCGTAAGTATGAAACAATTACGGCTGACTACGATAGTTACAGGGCCTACGACAGTTTTATTAAAGAATTGATTATCCATTTCTTAAACAAAATCTTAATTGTCGTCTAAGGAAAATAATAATTGAATAATTATGCAACAATTGAATGTTTAGCTCATATTTTCCCCCACAATAACCATATTAATGAACCGCGAAAAAATACGCGATTTTTAACGCCTATTTTGTCACTCAAGTAAATAGCAGTTGTAAAATTTGCCTCACATATGATATTACCCAAATCATAATTTTACATTTCACATTTTTGTGGCACTGCGTGGTTTGAAAGAAGCAATGAATCGATTCTGTTAGGAGAGAGAGCTGTTAAAAAATTTTGCGTTTCCACATTGGTTTAACATATATGTACATATTATAGTTATATTTGCATCTGATCTAACGATAGAGCCGTATAATTTTGAGATAATCCGTAAGTCTTCTTTTTTTTATTGCACGTCATTTTATTACCAATTTACCGAATCTCCGTTGTGACTAAAAAATTATTATGTTTCTTCTTTGAACTCGCAAAAAGTGCAAAAATATAATTTCTTTGTAATTAGTTCGTATTCAGAGACGAACATGTCAAATACGCAACAATCAAGTTATGAGCGGGCGCCACACTCTGCAGTAAGTTTTTACATTCCTGGAATCAAACTGAAACTCTATTTCGTGATTATCTCATCGCTACGAAAACAAAATCGTTTTAACCATGCGCTCATATGTTCTCGAACGTATATACGTAATTCCTACAAGGTTTTAACTGCTTATCTGCCCGGTTATGAATATAAAACAGTTACTATCCTTATCTAACCGACAAGATTTACTAACATGCGTACCTACATTTGCGTGCACGCGCACCAACAAAGTATTGCGCTTTTGCAGAGAATCGTAAAATATTTATTTTATTATTATTATTTTTATTTTATTATTAACCAAGGACAAGATCGAAGCTAACAGGAAGTGCTGCCACACATAATTCGTACAGGAATAAATAAGCAATACAGGAAATCACGCGAACAACGTGCAAGTTAAACGACTACTTTTGAACTTAAAGAATGTTTTCGCTGTATTTATATAAGTATTTTTTGCCATATTTAGTACCAAAGAACCTCGTTATTTTAACTTAGAATTGGCTTTATAATAGAAATAATTTTATTTTATCCAATCTGCGTTACTTAAAATTATAAACTGTTTTTAGTTTGACTCTGCTTCTGTTGACATTAATTAACGTAGATGAATGTTATTACGCTGTTCGAAGAAATAAGAAAATTTAATTAAGTGCAACAGAATTACAGTATTTTACACTTATTTTCCACCCTGCTACAAAATAGTGTTTACGCAAATTTGTAACGTTTCCTTTTTTTTATTTTCGACAGCATACATTTTGTATAATTGATCATATTCATAGGGTAATATTTTCCATTGAAACCATTAAAATTTTAGGAATTTCAAAGGAAAATCATTATTCAAATGTTTACTATGTGAAAAGCTAAATTTCTTTTTGCGAAATCGATTTGCAAATGTTCTAAACTATTATTATATCTGCCGTATTTGTTTATTAGCTAACTTCAAATACCATAAGTAAATATCAAAAGTAAGCGTCAATAATATATCTAAATTTTAACCTCGTGAATTTTGTTTATATGTTTTTTTTATTCCTGAAGCTTCTTGCTTCGCAATATTTTACTCATTAGATTATCTTAAGTTTTAAATAGTTGGTCATTTGCTTTTGGGACAGTACTTTGGCACGAAAACATAATAACGCAATGTTATCGATGTTTGTAACATTGGGCCATTTACTATCAAACTGATAACTCGCGAAGTTGAACTGTTTACCGTTTCCGTATGCTGTTGCGACTTAATGTCGATTAAGGTGATTAATTGGTTTAACGGTTAAATAAAAATCATTCCCACGACTGATATTATATGATATGTTTACTCCCACAAATTTATTACAAGAAAATATTTCAATTTCTTTGCTTATAATTTAATGATAAACTCTATTTAATCTCAAAGTTATTATGGTTTTTTATCGTTAACACGCGAAAATTATTATCTATATTTAAACAGTTACACACAAATCCATTTTTCATACAAATCCTTTTTTTATTATTCGTTTTTTTAGTCCTTTGAAATCATACACTTTTACAACAAAACCAAACCAATTCAATAATAAAATTTTACCCATTTGACAAATTTTATCAATACCTACTTAAATTCAATCCACACAATTCCACCATTATAGACTTTTTTCTTTAAAATCTGAAGAATTACAAGTTGAGCCTTTAATAACAAAAAAACTCAACTGAGAAGTAACACTAAACTTAAAAAAATTGATAACAAATATACTAAAATCAAATATTCCTTTTATTTTAATCCAATGAATATTAAAGAAATCATAACTTTTTGCAATAAAACCTAAAACAGTTCAAAAATAAAATTTCATCTCAATGACTGATTTCGTCAATCCTTATCCTCTATCCTTAATTATGGCCTTCATATAAAATTTTGCTTTATGGCAGAATATCAGTCTCAAACGAAATGTGGAATATGGATACAATATAAACAAAACGTAAATTATAGATGGTAAATTAGAAAACAAAAGTTCATTAACATTTATGCGTAGTAATATCATTATTTATCTAAGAGCTCATGTGTTAGTCGAAACAATAATGTACGTTATCTGATAAAGTTGTAGGTCAGTGTGAGGGTTGTACTCGCATACCTGTATGTATGGCTCTGTGTTATTACGTACAAATACACACACATACTTTTAAAAATGTGCTCTATATTTCCTTACGAAATTCCTTTATAAAGATGAGATTCCCCCGTTATTCCCAAACGTAAAATGTTTTTGGTAAAACTACTAGATGTGAAGAAATCAATCAAGATTTCGTGAAAAGTAAATCTGTCAGAAATCTCCTTCTTCAATCAGATGATGATTCGCAAAATCCTGACACGAATGTGTCGCAGATAAGGGGAAATCTAAGTTGTACAAAACTATAAAAAATTCCGTTTAAAAATATTATGCATCCTGTTAAAGTAATGAGATATTGATAAAACAATTCATGTGCCTTATACTACCGTCTGAATTTTGCTTTTTTTTAACAGAATATCGCTACAAAACCACAAAAATAAAACAAATTTTGTTTTGAATATTTTAAATCTACATATCGTCTTATAAACGTATGCGGTCTCGTTCTTATAATATTGAAATAACTACGTATGGAAATAAGAAGTTTGCATGCGGTTTACTTAAATTATTATGATTTTTTGTAAATGCATTTATTGTACTTAGTTCTTTTACTAATACCGCTTAAAATTACATTATTTATCACTGCATACCGGTCATATCTTACAGTAATATAACATATTGGTGAAGTATTTTAGCAACTACGTTAAAAACTCATTTTAATTATGAAGTAATTTTACATATTGGTTTAAGAAAATATTTTTAAGTTTTCATTGATGCGCTTTTAGATAGTTAAAATATCTTAAAGACCAAATCTATTTTCAAAGACATTTTTAATAGCCGGCATTTTTTAAATTAAATGAATTGATAAAACACCCGATGGCAGGTTAATTATGATCCTTCGATATAATGAATCAATTTCATCATAATTTAATAATAATGATACGATTTTTATCACTTACTATAGTATAAATATATAGATATCTTTCTCCTCGTATCCACCTGTCACACACCGCTATCCTTTAAACTAAAGAGCCAAACGAGACGTGGGTAGGACAGAGTCACTTGAAACATTTTTGTTATGTCAGCTTAAAAAGACTTCACTTTAACCCTTCACTTCTATTAAGTCCCTCAATGCAAGAATTTAAATTATTCGAAAGTCGACTGCGAACAAATTTGGATAATGATTCTACTGAAACAGTTGAAACAGTCTATAGGATCTTTGGTAACACATTGGATATTAATATATTTATTTTATTGTATAACGATTACTTATATTTATTTCTAAAAAACACTAAACATAATTATTTTTTGACTTTTTAACTTATTATTTAACACAAAACATAATCAAACAATTTCGATACGGTAGTTGACTCATTCTAAATTTTGATATTTTTATGTGAAATATAAGTTAATTAAAAACCAGTCTTGAAAAAAATTCAAAAATTGATTGAAACTTAAGCCAGTTGTAGGCTTCTAAATTTGAAGATACGGATAGAGTTGGGTATATTCCTGTCTCTTTTCCTCTCGTAGAATATAATGTGCAATATTAAAAATGACCTCAACACAGTATTGCCGCCCTTCTCTAAAGTTTAAATTTAAACTTTATAACTCGGTCAATTCTTAAGATTATTAAAAAAAATGTTCACTCTTCATCAGCTTGTGCCTCGATATTATGATTAATGAAGTACAAAAAATTTTGTCAAATAACCAATTAAAGCATCTTAACATCAAACTACTCTTGTAAGGAAAGATATAAGTAATTTAAAATCAATCTCATAGCTGCGGTAAATTATATAAACTTATCGCACATTTTTAACTAAATATTTTTTTCAAAACTGAAATTAATCTTTCATATGGGACTAATAAAATAATTTCATTTTACCCCGTAAAATTTGTTTTACATATGTAATGCATATTTTTAATAGAACTGGACGTATTAATAGAACTGAACTGTATTGATGTACGTTTGAATAAACTGCATATAGACTATCCACAATGTCTGACATTACCACAAGCATATATACCTAAACAATGATTTGTAACATAGCGATGGACTAAAAAACCAAAAAAGTCTATAAAAATACTTTTGCTTCTCAACATACCTACAATAAACTTACCTGCAATGACATACTTATGCTGAACATAGAACACGCTGACAGCCATACAGAAACACTGACAAACTGTTCGCGAAAGTAGTCCCTACCAGCCTTAGCCCGCTTGATTCTACGGGTGTTGTATCATTTTGATCAATTTAATTGTGTCGCCATCGGAAAGTGTCAGTCTTAGCTTATATATCTGAACGGATATCAGTGGTTTTTTAAAAGAAAATAAATTACCAGAATTGTGTCTAAGTTGTAATCGAGCTTTTAAGATACCTAACTATTTTTGTTTTTGTACGTTAGATTGATTAATTAATTGATTGTTAGATTGATCCAATAATATTTTATACCATTTAGAAAATTATTTAAATAAAACGATCGAATATCATCACCAACAGCTGGACGACGTCCCATGCTGAATAGTCCTCGCCATAGATTTCTACAAAAGATTAATCCCGTACAGCTTGCAACTGCTTGCACCCAACGGTTTCCAGCGACCTTTATCAGATCATCTCTCCACCTAGCGAGGGCCACTTGTTCTGCATCTTCCGCGGTTCCCCGATGGCGACCATGTACCGGAGTGGAATTTCCTTCCCCTGTAGTCTCTGACTCTACATGCAATATGGCCAGTCCATTGCCACTTTACTTTAGCTTGCCATGCAATCTTACAAGCTATGTCGATGACCTTAATACTCCTAAAGATCTCCCATTACGAACAACATCTTATAGAGAAACCCCGAGGATAACCCTTTCCATAGCTAGCTTCACTAATATATAAATACGCTAAAAGGAGCTATTTATTAAAGGATATATTCTGTACTTCTTTGTACTAAATCAAACAAGAAAATCTAAACTAAGTATGACATTTACGGACTTCAGAAAAACAAAACAAAATCACTTTGGATCCAAAAATATATTTGTTAATAAAACGTTTTGAATATCGCTGCATGTCATCTGGAGACTATCACTAATTATAACTAATTAAATACGAAACCTTCCACGAAATCAATCCCGAAGCGAGACATAATAGTCTGATTGCATAATGCTCTGTATTACGTTTAATTTTTTTAGAAATGAACCTGATTTTTTACGCTAATGTTAAATGGTCTGATCTGCACAATTTTAGTGATTACAACAAATTTTTCGTTTGAGGTTGAATTGGCTCACCTTTTCAGTAAACTAAATAGGTAATTAATCAAAAGTTGAACCTAATAATACTTAAATCTTCATAGTAATTAAATTTGTAAAGCTCATTACTGATCCCATCACTATTCCATGTCCAAATATCATCATTTTGATATCAAATTGCTTTGGATCCAAACCAACTCGCCAAAAAGATATTAATTTTAATAAATGTTAAAGTTCTTCAGTTACTTGGAATACTACATCTATTGCTATTTACAAATATATTTATTATGTATACAATATTATATATAACTCTTTTTTATTCTTTTTGGTTAATTCACTTTCGATTGCCATCGTAACTATTATGAATGTTTCCATTAATTCTAATTTATTTCTTACCAGCTGTGCCCCATGGCTCCACTCGCGTAAAATTACGGTTTCACTGCCGATATCATTATTATTATTATACTTATTACCAATGCTAAAAGCGCTAATAAATGTAATTGACAGTACCTACCGGTATCGTAATATTCACCAAGTTTTTTTAATCAGTAATATACACATAAGAAGTATCCTATATATTGCCCAAGGTTATATAAGCTATTACCGTAAATTTCATCAAAATTCATCTAGTAGATTTCACATCATTAATGAACAAATTAACATACGGACAGATAGACAGCCATACAAAAATTCTAAAAACAGGTTTCCTGGCGTCTATTTTCATTATAAACGCTAAATCAATCACTCTTTTTAAAATATTTTCCATGTACAGAATTCACTCAGTTACAATTTTATTATATATAATAAATATTTTTTTCCAGTTATTTGGATGAATATTTTACATTATTTATTTTAATATCGGTTTTAATTTTATAACCATTTTCATCAACCCTAATCAAATGGATTCGAGCTTTTGCAGAACTTAAGTACGTGTTCAAGGGCAAATGTAAAGTGTTACGGATAGACAAGTGTACTTTTATACGAGATGGAATTCATAATCGTAAAAATTCCGCTCTTTGGTCGCACTCAAATCCTATCATATAAAGGCATCGATCGTATTCAAATTATCGCATCAGCACAATCGGTCTTTTGTCAACCCAATCTGATAATCGCAATTGAATGCAACGACAGTTATATAATTGCATTAACAAATACATTTGCCAAATTAAAATCTGATAGTGCTATCATTATAACTCCAGTTCGCTGATCAATAATTAAAAAACCCGATGATTATTTCTTGATAAGAAGGTATTTCAAGCCTTTATTATGTAGTTTTTTGTTCAACTTCCTAAACGTCCGTCTTAGTAGCGACTAACACTTTTTAAACAAACTCATGTAAATTTTAATTTTATACTACGAACTGAATTTGCTTTTTACATAAGTAGGCATCAAAGGTATGATTTTGACCATTAATTCATTTATCTTCCTTTAGCCGGCTTATACATATTTGTGGCAGTTATAACAACTGTAGTTATAAGACGATTACGATGCAAAAACCATTTTCTTCGTCCATTCTGTTTTTTCCTAGGTTGGGTATATAGATATTTTCTATATTTTCACTTTTTTGGGAAATTTGTTTGAAGATCAAGGTTATGTACTAAATATTTCCTACTTCTAACGTTGTTAATAATTATAGTTTTGCTGAATACATCCCTAGTGTTCATTTTAGGGCTCCGCACCTCAACGACCCAAAAAGAAAAAGAAAACTGAATCCTTATATGATCAGTTACTTGTCACAAACGATTTTTTTAATAACGTTTGACATAGATACTTAAAATTTAGCATAGGCAGAATTCATATCACTCAAAATATTCGCATTAACGTTTTAGACGGGGTAGTAAAAGTACTCGACTTCTTTGTATTCCGTACCTTAAAAGGAAACACGGAACCCTTATAAGATCACTCCCGTGTCTGTCTGTATGTGCAACACAGCCCTTTTTCTCAGTCACTTTTTGATGTAAAAACTTGAAATTACGCATAGTCATAGCCAATATTAAACCGCATATATAACAATAGATAAATCTTAAAGTGTCCATTTGAAAATGTTAGGGAGGGTAAATTAAGTACTCGGGAATTATCTATTTTCAGTTAAAATGTTAGTAGAAAATTAACCTAGTGTGACATCTTACTTACTCACATATTGTGCATATATTTTATACCATCAACTTTGTTTGAATATTCGTATAACATTAAAAGAGGAGGTAAATAAAGGATTTAAAAAATTATTTTTTCTCATTTTGTATATCATGTCTCCACATATCATTTGAAAAGGCTTATTATGAGGAACACAAAAATGTTCTTTTCAGTTTCAAATTACATGTTTAAAAATATATTCTAAGAAATATGCAGAAATACAGCACACCGCCGCCTTATTTCGAAAACTTCTGAACCCAAAAAGTGATAAAAACACAGCGTTAATATTACTGTAATTTTCTAGTCAGTAACTATTCAAATATACTGTAATTTTCTAGTCAGTAACTATTCAGATATACTGTAATTTTCTACTCAGTAACTATTCAGGTATTACTGACTAGAAAATTACAAAAAAACTATTGTGGTTATAATAGATCTTTTAATTTTTACAACGTGCGAAAGATATAGTACATAAAACCTTACAATATATTTATGTTGTAAAAAATAATATTTGTAAAAAATTTAAAACCAATACTTAAATATTTATAAGTGCCAAAATGTGTATGAAACCATTCGTAATGTGAGTTCTACTCGTGCTTAACAACGTTTTTGACAGTATTTCTGGTTTTGTATAAGATGTCATTTGAAAGACCAACTTATAAAGATTCCAAACCTGTTTATTTATATGAGATATTTCTAGAGATATTACTCAAAATCTCCAGAATTGTTTACCGTTCTACGTACGTTTGACATTAATAGTATCAGCTGTAGAACCTACTTTATTTGCCACTTTTGAATTCGCTATGCCAAATTCCAGTTCCTACGTCAAACAATATCTAAGAAAATCAACTATGCTAGCGAACTGACGGAAGGACACACAAGTTATACTATATGAGTTCCATGATATTAATCTATACACCAATTTACAAAAAAAAAACATAATATAACCCAGAGACTCTACTAATTACTCGTGTTCCTTAAAATATCGGTGATATTTCCAAATCAAAACCCTGGTCATCAAGCCTGCGCAGGCACTCCTGCCGAAGCTTACTCGGTCCTAAATGAAAACGATGACGATAAGGCATATACAAAACAACTTGAATAACAACTGAACCGTTTACTAATATATCCATATACATAACATGTTTATCCATAACAATTTGAAATTGCTGTATTTCCGCATAATGTAAACAAGGAAATTGTTTGTACTACTTACTGGAAAAATCTCAGATGGCCATCGTTGCGAGTCATCACCATTTAGTTAGTAAAATTCTACGGAGTCAGAACTTATTCCTAAATGCCCCTGAGTCTCGGACTTCTGTTTTTTTTATTTATTTTAACCTCGCTTTTTACCATGCAGGCGATTTTTAAAATTTTTTTTAATAATCTTTGGAGTTTAATCCTTAAGAATCAATTTTCATATGTAGCGCCCGGTATGAAATTGCATGACGAGTAAAATCAGAAATTCAGAACATACGAAGTTCGGAGCGTTAAAAAAAGGCTAAGTATTAGGTTCTGATCATACGAAGTTCAGAGCGTTTTTAGTCTAAGATTTTCCGTTAAATGAAAAATGAGAAAAGCTTAGTAAAAAAAGAGGTTAAATACAAGAAGCAAGCGACATCTAACGCGTAAACATGATACTGTATATATAATTGTGTTGTTTCCGGCTGTAAGCTGGTGATATTATCGAGAAAGCACACAAATGGTATAAGGTTTAACTATGTTAGTTTCCTAAATAATATAAAATGAGTTTTTATTTTTCTACAATATGTTTGTAATATTAAAAAATGATTTCACCTAAGGTTGTTTCTTATTCATTAGTAAAATAATTTGGTTTTCAATTATCTAATAATAAGTAGCAGGCGGACGGTCTTCTGATATGTTCTTTTCACAGTAGGCATATAACATCGTACAGATCCTTCGTACATATATTTATTGTACTTTGATTTATCTTCTTTTTGGTAATCTACACTTCGATACTACTTCCACATATCGTATAATCTTTATGAGTGATTAAAGCGGATAAAATACGAATATCTAAAGAAAAAGAATAATAAAAATAGAAGACAAAGGTAATTAAGAACATTTTATTTAGCTCTAGTTTATTTACTAATTGCTCAATTTTAAATTATTATAAGTCATGTGATTCAACAAAACCATAACTTGGCGTAATCCTAATGACGGGGTGTGAAACATATTGGCATTTTCTTATGGCGTAACCGCAATAACAGAATGTTATACACATGGTTTACTATCGTTGGCTGATATCAAGATGTTATCAGTAAATGTTATGTGTGAATATTTGGTGTCTTTTATCCTACAAAATTAAAAAGTATCTTTTCATTTTAATTAGTCTTACGTTAGTAAATGTTGTTATTTTATTGTATAAACACGCACAATTTTTTTTATTTGCAATTCGGACTAACGGGCTGAATACATTATATATATATATATATATATATATATATATATATATATATATATATATGTATATATATATATATATATATATGATTATATATTTAGAAGGAAATCTGAATAAATGAGATTGTTAAACTTCTAATACAGAGTAATTCTGAAACCTTCACCCGGCCTTTAATCAACATTGCATAGTTGTTAAAAAAATCTAAACAAAAACTGAATTCTTTATGGACGAATGAGAAATTAAAGTTAATTTTTGAAAAACATAAATAGTGACTACATGTGTTAATAAATTTATATTTAGTTTATATATCGAATTAGAATAGCTTATATTGAACTAATTCGATTCAGTCTATCTATGATAAAGCGCAGGGAAAATTAAGACGAACGCGTTTACCAGAATATTCGTAACGTCAAAAGTTTAACGTCATATGGATGAAGCAACTTTTAATAATAACATTCCAATGAACAGCCCTCTAATTAAGCAAAAGTTCAAGATTCTGCAAATAAGCTTAAAACTTATCATTTTTACGAGTAAAGTTTGGTCCAAAGCCTTCAATAAAATAATAGATTTAGTTTTCAAAACATTTATAGCGAAAGCAATACAAATGACAACTCCATATGCAGTAATTGAATTCAAACCCTTTAGGCTTTATTTTGTGATTTTTCCCCAGATGCGTTTTCAATACAGATAAGATGAATTCCTTTTTCAAATGCTTTCCGGGCAATATTTTTGCATTAAAATGTGAGTCATGCAATGTGAATAAACTTGGAAGGAACGCATTAAAATATTTCATTGTACCAGTTTGTCAGCCACAGAAATCAACCCTTGATGTTAAAACAGTAATATGGCTTGAATGATGTCAGAGATTTCCACAGATTTTCGCAGATTGACTTATCGAACTCGCTCTGGATCAATTTGTTATCAACAATTTCAAAGTTTATTATTTTGATAAACGCGTTCGCTTTTAAGGTTTATTGTGGCTAAGTGTTCTCTTAGTATATTCTTACATGCTATGAAATTTACAAGGAAAGCTTCGTTTTTTGTAAGCAAAACTACAGCAGGAAACTAATTTAAAAAATGTGGATTTAAGATATCTGCAAAGGAAAAAAGTGAAGACTTACTGGAGAAAGACGAATAATTTAAATATATGTGTATATATACATACATATATATATATATATATATATATATATATATATATATATATATATATATATATATATATGTGTGCGTGTGTGTGTAAATGTATGTATGTATATAATTTTTTTTTTCTTTTTTAATTTGTAAATATGCCTTCAATAGTGGATGTTGACAACATTCTTAGTAGTATAGATAGGTACCATGAAAAATTTGTTGTGCTTCGTCACGCACCTGCTTAAGGTAAACCACTACTAAATGTGGAAATCGGCCCGTGGCCTTAAAAAGAACTCCACCATTTCAATCTGAGCTAGCACAAATATGGTATGGTACTAAGAAAGTTGGCAAAACCGTTTTTCTTCTTTAATAAACAAAATAATAGCAACGATTTCGGGTAGCTATTTTGGCGTGCCGTCTTACATGGTTGATTGATAGCGTCAGTCGGAATATCGTCTTCGTTTCTTTTGCACGTACAGTTCTCGCCGCTTCAAAAATATATAATTTTAATGAGAATAAGTGAGTTATACTGCGATTTATGAAGAGTTTTCGGTATATTTTCAATATGAGTATTGATAGTGAAGGTATGTAGCTTATTATTGTATTTATTGCAATAGTTTAGAACAATTTGGGACATTATTTTAACTATGATTATAAAATGTCATCAAAATTTCTTTTTGACAAATAAATTTTGTAAATTTGTATTTTTGTTATGTTACCGCATTTATCTAAGTAGAGATTAAAACAGAATTTTGGTATAAACAATTAGGCAAAATTAACGAAAACGAAAGAAATTACGGAAATTAAGCAACTGATTTATGGTGAATTTTTAAAAAATATACGTAAAACTGGGAAATGACGGAATTCTCCAGATTTTGCTGGTCTGTAAGAATTTGATTTATTCGTGAAATAGAGAATGTAAGCCAGAGTGAGTTCCAATATGCAAATGATCAAATAAAAGACCAACAAAAAACTACAATAGTATTGAAGCACAGTGGTAGTGAATCTGAGTTTTGCAGTTAATATTCACCATGATCGATGGGCAGACTAATCGGAACCAATACTGCAATGCTACTTGACTTCAAAATATTTTAACAACCTATCAAAGAATGACATGAACCCAGAATCACTACAATTTGGAATATCTGTGTTCCGTATCAAAATATAAACATTTGATTCGCTCTTTGCTTCCAACTGCAAAGCAGCAAATTAATAGAAATATCAAAAGACAAATAGTAAAATTAATGTTGAAGACATGACCAAGGAATTTTTTTAAGGATCCAAAATTGACAAACCAAACTAGGTTGACGAAACCTTTATTTTATGGACTCAAGGTAATATTGGATGCAGTTTTAAATCTGTGGTTAATATCGATAAATTCGTAAAATATTCTTACGAAACAACTTAATTATCTATCAGTTTTTACAACTGGCACCCAAAGGTATCAATCATGAACAAATTTTACTGCATGCGCAAAAGCCGCTTTATTTTCCGCATTGCCGACAACGGAATTCTTAGAACAGGAACTACGGAATTGTACAGATACTCATAACGAGTACTTCCGTATAAATCAATCAGGATTCACAAGGAAAATTTTATAAAATGCATTTAATAAAGATTGTTAATAGATTACCGTTGAGCTCTGACCTTTAAAGTTTGTGGTATCTGAATAAGAATTCTAATACCCCAACAATAAGCGTCTACAGTAGGAATCTACTCTTACAATTCGTCTTCCGTATTTTTTAATTATTATATTGCATAACATATTTAATCATTCATGTTAATTTAACTTAAATATACTAGCAAGCTTAGTCGTTCAATAATTTCCATCTGCATTATTTACACGTACTTAAGAGTATTTTGATTACTCTGAAAATGGAGAAGTAGGATTACTCAGAATTATTTAATTTAAAATGTATGCAGTTACAAAATCAATAAGACAATCGGTTGCAACAGCCGAGTAATGTATTTAATATTATTAAATACACAGTTTTAGATTTTAGAAGTCCTAAGCAACTCCAAAGTTGAAAAAAAAGTAAAACATCAGGGAAAATTAGAAACTTTATTGCAAAAAATATTGATTAAGCTAAAACCAGCGCCCAGATAAGATACGTCTAAAGTACTTAATGTCACTTTTTATTAGCAAGTAACTTTACGTTTTTAATATAATTCAAATTTAAACTTAACATGAATAATTTTTTTTTATTTTTATTCGACACGGTTATCGACAGGTTATCTTTGCTATGCTCATTGTTATATAGTTAAAAGTGCATAAAGGTTCTAATGTTTTTTCGGAGTATTGGCGACAACGCTTTTATTGTTTGATACAATTATATAAACGTTAATTAGATCTATTGTATTTCTGAGTTCAAACATTTCATTAACATTTCACAAATAATTAAGAAAATAGCCCTTCATATTTATTTTATGCATGTACTTTCCTTCAAACATACGTACATGCGAGCTTGCGTGTGGCGTGTATGCTTGATACACGCGTGTGTGTATGCGTGCGTGTGTACATGTGAATCTTAAGAATACATATGTTAATAAAAATATCTTTAAGTTTAACTACGATACGTTGTTACGTTTATTCTTAGCCAGGCTCGACTGCCAGCTAAATAGGATGAAAAATACAAGGCAAAGGAGATAATTGACATGAAAAAGCCGACATTTTTCCATAGATAATTATTTTATACATATGCTTTCCTTCAAACATACGTGCATGCGAGCGTGCGTGCGGCATGTATGCGTGATGCATGCGTGCGTAGAATTTTTTTATCGATATTTTAAAAATGTTACTGCTAGTTTCCATAATAAACGGTATAAATTATATATATATATATATATATATATATATATATATATATATATATATATATATATATATATATATATATATATATATATATATATATATATATATCACAAACGAATCGTAAAATTTGCCCTTTTCAAAAGAGACTATGCTATTTACAAAAAAAATTCAAATTACGAAATGACTAAATTAAAATACGTCACATCATAATAATATTTCATATTCGGTTATATAATGCGGCTAGATAAACATAGTGATCGACGTAAAACCTATCTCTGCATTATCGGCCGTGGTTCTGTGAAACCAATCGCGGTAGTGTGTAGCGACAGTACCTCGGTACAAATAGTAATAATTACAGTTCTGGCGCAAAGCGGTAATTTGACTGACAATTTTAGTAAACAAATTGATTTATGATATTAATTCTTCGACTGATAGAATTGTTTATATTGCCAATTGACTATTTTGATTCACAAGTTATACCATATAGCATTTGTAAAACAATCTATTTTTAATAATTTTATAACAAAGACGCATAGCTAAATAATTTTTTTTTCTACTTTCTTATACCATAGTAACCCAAAAGACTCATTCAAATAACATGGAAAACAGGTTAATCATTCCACAATGCGACAAAACATTGCCAGTTGCATTGTCGAACACATAGACAATATGGCGCCTCAGTGGTCTAAACAAAATTAGGGGCACGGGACCTGTTAAGTAATCAATCTAGAGCAAATCATGGTTATACGAGTGTTTTTATTTATTACTTTTCCATTAAGTCTCCCAGCCCACCAAAATAAGTTTATAGTTTTTACCTGTTGCTGTAATTCATTCCAGGTACATAAGTCAGATAAATTTTAGATGCATAAGTATTGGTGTCTCGTTTCATTTCTAGAATATGAAACTTGTTTCACTTGGGAGTATTTTTTGTGGCTAAACGAAAAAAATAATCATAATAATTTTTTTTTATTATTCGATGATCTTGCAAGAAATGTAAATTTTCTAAATGTTTCCATGCATATGTTTTTTTTCCAAATCTTCCCATTTAATGTACAATAAATCAAAGTATTTTTAAGATTATTTGTTTTATTAAGTTATCGGTACAAAAGAATATTCAATTTTATAGCCACACTAATAACCTATGTTTCCACTAAATTTGAATGGATTCTGTTACATAATCGCGACGCAGAGTCGATTAAACCAGTCAAGAAAATCGACCGAGGATGAAAAACCTAGATATTTTTAAAGTAATCAATAACATTTAAATTTTTCACTTTTGCGTAAAGTATTTTACTTTAAATTGATCTATTGAATATATTTGGCGTTAATTTTGTAGAAATTCATTATTCACAATTAAATGAAACTACGTGATGTAGTATTATTTATACTTTCTTTAATTCCCACGACCTAGGTTTCGTTGTATTACAACATCTTCAGGCTTCTATTAGCAAAGATCTTTGCAAATTCTTTAATTGTTTTAAATTGATCGCTAAAAATGTTCTCTGCATACAGCTTTCCGTTAGACTACTGGCGCTATACATATATATAATTATAAATTGCATCAAAGTGTAGTGAAATTCCTTTATTACATATACGCCAATGGCTGAGATATCAACAATAATAATTGATAACCCTCAACCCACTCGATAATTATGGCTATATTAAACGAGTTATTATAAACACGACGCAGTAATGATGATAACATTATCAAACGTAATTAAATGCCAACATTAATTTAAACTGACATTCTCTAAATGTCCAGAATGCATCTAATGATCTTTGAATTACTAGTTCCTTATAATTCCTAAGTTTCTAGGACCAAAATTAGACAAGTTCCACTTATATCACAGTCTTTACCGGTTAACTTTAAGGGAGTAAATATAAGATCTAGACTATTAAGCGTGGAGAAAATATCCTGGTATTTATTTTAATTTAACTTTTGTTTACCAAACAATTCCCTTAATTAAAGTATTATTGAGAATAAATTCAAATTTGTAATGTCTATTTTAATAGTTATTAATAGGCATATGAATAACAACCTCTAATTTTGTAAGGGTATTTATGCTCTTACATTAAATTGCTCCTCAAAAGTTTGAATGAAATCAAAACGAACAGTTGTGAAACTACTTTTTATTACATATGGTAACCTTCTGATTCCTCATTTCTTAATGTTAACGTCGGGTAATATTACTTTGTAACTATTGTAAATCCTAAATATACACAGTGCTATCCGACACCATCGTGCTGTTTTCTGTACATAATTAGACTAGTATATTTAGTTTCGATTACAATATTTAACGACAAAATGAAACACACATAATTATCTTTAAACATTCCTTAATTTCCATCGTTGTCTTCCATTCCTTCACATTCAGCCCGATACTTGATTTTAGGCATTTTCAGTTTTTAAGTTGACAGTTTCACTTTATCAACCTGTATCTAGGCAACAAAGAGTGATGCAATATTTTTTGTGAGTAGGTATAGAATAGGTCACTGATAGAATGACATTAAAAATTTGTGTCACCGATTAATCTAAAGTGGGTAGGCTGGAAACTTTTGGACCTTATCTCACATTTGGAGACTTGTTTTTTGCGCCATTAAAAAACTACTATATTCGATAAGTTTTTACAACGGTGCATTTTTTTTAATATGACAATTTCATAAACAATTAATAGTAACACCTTTGATATTCCTTTGATACGGCCCCAAAAAACCGATATCAATGCGAATTCCCGAGACGAAATCGGTGGACGGCGTACATGCTGTTCAATCAATCGTACTCGGCCAATCTCGGCGAGTATCTAAACGGGCAATTATATCTAACGACCGAACGTCTCCATAAAATAACATGGTTACCATGCGACGTAAACAAGCGAGTGCGTTCAGTGCGCCAGTACTAAACGAACGTTCAACATTACTTTATCTTTACTTCACCTATAAACATATCTACGTTTTTACAATAATAAATCAAAGAACTATAATATCTTTCATTCAGTTCAATCGGTTCCTCGTTTCACTGCGGAACACTAAAAATATGTTTAAGTATTGATTTGTGAATTTTATATTTTCTCACGCACAGTTCTTGTATGAATTATTTGTTAATTTATTAACTATACTAATTAAGGTAATTGAAGGAAATATACAAATTAGCGATATATTTGTTACTGGAAAAACCTTTATAGATATACCTTATAGATAAGCGCAGCTTATTTAAATTAGTGTGAAACGGTCGTTTAGTACCGACGCACTGAACGTACTCGCATGTTGACATCGCTAACGTGCTGTTTTACCAAGAAGTAGGTACGGCACTTAGATACTTGTAATTTACAATACTATTTATTATCGGATAAATATTTCAATAAAATATTGTTATTAAAATTTTTGTCGAACAATAATTAAACTAATTTCCACTTTTTAAATAGTAAACATCGTTGGTCTACTATATACAAATATCTTATGTGAAAACTAATTTTTCACGCAAAAAATAAGTTTCGAATCACATCAAAAGGTTTTTTTAACAAAACTCTGAGTATTTAAGGACTTTGATCCATTAGTCATTTGAAAAGATTGTTATACCCTATATAACTGGCCGTACCTACTTCTTGATAAAAGAGTACGTTAGCGATGTCAACATGTGAGTACGTTGAGTGGGTCGGTACTAAACGACCGTTCCACATTAATTTAAATAGACTCCTCTTATATATAAGGTGTATCTATAAAGGTTTTTCCAGTAACAAATATATCGCTAATTTGTATATTTCCTTTAGTTACCTTAATTAGTATAGTTAATAAATTAACAAATAATTCATACAAGAACTGTGCGTGAGAAAATATAAAATTCACAAATCAATATTTAAATCTACTTTTAGGATTACGCAGTGAAAAAAGGAACACTTTGAACTTAATGGAATATATTGTTTAAACTAATCTCCACTTTTTAAATAGTAAACATCGTTGGTCTACTATATACAAATACCTTATGTGAAAACGAATTTTTCACGCGAAAAACAAGTTTCGAATCACATCAAAAGGTTTTTTTAACAAAAGTCTGAGTATTTAAGGACTTTGATCCATTAGTCATTTGAAAAGATCGTTATACCCTATATAACTGGCCGTACCTACTTCTTGATAAAAGAGTACGTTAGCGATGTCAACGTGTGAGTACGTTGAGTGCGTCGGTACTAAACGACCGTTCCACATTAATTTAAATAGACTCCTCTTATCTATAAGGTATATCTATAAATATATTTCCAGTAAGAACTATATCACTAATTTTATATTTCCTTCAATTTCCTTAATTAGTATAGTTAATAAATAAAAAAATAATTCCTACAAGAAATGTGCGCGAGAAAATATAAAATTCACAAATCTATTTTTAGGATCACGCAGTGAAAGAAGAAACACTTTAAACTGAATGGAACATAATATTTAAACTTATCTTTACTTTTTAAATAGTAAACATCGTTGGTCTACTCTTTACAAATATCTTATGTTAAAACGAATTTTTCACGCGAAAAACAAGTTTCGAATCACATCAAAAGGTTTTTTTAACAAAACTCTGAGTATTTAAGGACTTTGATCCATTAGTCATTTGAAAAGATTGTTATATCCTATATAACTGGCCGTACCTACTTCTTGATAAAACAGCACGTTAGCGGTGTCAACATGCGAGTACGTTCAGTGCGTCGGTACTAAACGACCGTTTCACACTAATTTAAATAGGCTGCGCTTATCTATAAGGTATATATATATATAAAGGTTTTTCCAGTAACAAATATATCGCTAATTTGTATATTTCCTTCAATTACCTTAATTAGTATAGTTAATACATTAACAAATAATTCATACAAGAACTGTGCGTGAGAAAATATAAAATTCACAAATCAATATTTAAATCTACTTTTAGGATTACGCAGTGAAAAAAGGAACACTTTGAACTTAATGGAATATATTGTTTAACCTAATCTCCACTTTTTAAATAGTAAACATCGTTGGTCTACTCTTTACAAATATCTTATGTGAAAACGAATTATTCACGCGAAAAACAAGTTTCGAATTACATCAAAAGGTTTTTTTAACAAAACTCTGAGTATTTAAGGACTTTGATCCGTTAGTATATTTTCCTAATTTGTATATTTCTTTTAGTTACCTTAATTAGTATAGTTAATAAATTAACAAATAATTCATACAAGAACGGTGCGTGAGAAAATATAAAATTCACAAATCAATATTTAAATCTACTTTTAGGATTTCGCAGTGAAAAAAGAAACACTGAACTGAATGGAATATAATATATAGATTAGTTGTTGACTTATTATTGGAAAAAACGTAGATAACGTAAAGTATAAATAAAAAAAATAATTTAATGTGGAATGTTTTTACAGTCCTGGCGCACTGAACGCACTCGCTAGGTTACGTCGCATGGTAACCATGTTATTTTCTAGAGACGTTCGACTGTTAAGCTAGCAATTATATGTTACATATAATCGTATGTTTACATACTCACCAAGACTGGCCGAGCACGATTGTGTGAACAGCATGCTCGGCCAATTTTTTATAATTAATTAAATCTTTTACAATAGAATAATAACGAGACGTGTGCATGTATATATATATATATATATATATATATATATATATATATAAATATAATGTGTTTACATATAAATATGCGTTTTTTTACCTATTCTTTTACATACATGCCTTTAATAAAAACTATTTTTAGTTTTGGGTTTGACAAACACACAATATGTGTATTTTAGAAGGACAACACATTTTGTTTAGGAGCTAAAGGCCTCTGAGAGACGGCGAGCGAAAATACAACAGAAAACTTATGGAACTTTAAAAAAGGTTGTCCCACAGAGACATTCACAATGCATTTATAACGTAACAAAACGTTTACTTGTTTATGAAATTCCCATGTTCCATCATTTTGTTAACAAATTCATTAATTTCACAACAAAAAATGATGGGCTGTAAAAACTCATCGCAAAGAGCAATTTCTTAACGGGGCGAAAAATAAATCTCCACACCACTTTCAAATCTAAATAGATAAAAACACAGTTTTTAACCGACTTCAAAAACAGGTGGAAGTTCTCAATTCGTCGAAATCTTTTTTTTATGTATGTTCAGCGATTATTCTTTGCCAAGTAGACTTATTTCAATGATTCTTTATTTAAAGGGGGGGGGTGCTTTAGGGTAGATCTCTACAAAAATTACCTTTTAAAAGTGATAATGATCTGATGATGAGGTCTGGAAATTAAAGATGGAATTCTTTAACGAATGGCAGTAAATCAACTATGACTCAAGATATTTGCTACGGGTAGTTATTACTTTACAAAATAACTACATAACTTATCAGGTCAGGGTTTGATAAAAATGATAATGATTTGTTGATGAGGTCCGGAAATGAAAGACGGAAATCCTTAAGGAATGGCAGTAAATCAACTATGACTCAAGATATATGCTAAGGGTAGTTATTACTTTACAAAATAACTACATAACTTATCAGGTACAAAATAACTACAGGTTTTACAAAATAACTACATGACTTATCAGGTCAGGGTCTGATAAAAATGATAATGATTTGTTGATGAGGTCCGGAAATGAAAGATGGAATTCCTTAAGGAATGGCAGTAAATCAATTATGACTTAAGATATTTGCTTATTACGTTGCAAAATAACTTCACCACTTACCAGGTCAGGGTCTGATGATGAGTTTTGGAGATGAACAGTGGAAGTCCTTAACGAATGTTAGTAAATCAACCGTGATTAAATGTATTTGCTACTAAATGGAACTTCTGATATAGTAGTTGTTATTTTACAAAATCTAATATTGTACTTCGGCGAATGGAACTCCTCAACGGTTAACTGCTATTATTAACTCGTTATTATTTTACTTTTTAATACTTACCTTTTTTGAAGTCACTTTTTTTTAATATTTTATTTTGGAATTTTTAATGAAACGAAATAAGACAACTTGTCTTAATCCCAGCACGACAAAATATCCTTTCCATCATACATAAGTTGGTACCGCCCATTACTAAAGTTTTAAAAATATTTCCTCTTAATTACTAGATAAAAACCTTTAAGTACTCAAGATTTTATTAAAACATGTTTATTGAAATATTTGGTATCGATTTTAGCAAATACAATTATATTCTTTTTGTCGCCTAAGTTTACATTACAATATTTATGTAATTACACATTAATAAATAAGTAATTAATATAGAGTTATAAGTAGTGTCATTGGGGAAGTTAAATATACATTTTACGTATTTGTGATATATACATATGTAATAAAACTACATTTTTTCATATACCTTAATATATCACTTATGAGATCACAGACATTCTCGCTAAATTAGCAGGAAATACGTTGACGTCCACATATGATGACGTCAAAAAGTGACGTATTGGAAAAATACAACCGGATATCGCTATACTATTTACTAGGTTACTTGCTTAAGTTACGACGTATTTTCTGAGGTTAGTAATATCCAATTAGGAAATCGAAAACGAGCTACGTATTAGGACTGCTATAATTGTCTTATACAGATGAATCTGTGAAACAACGGATGCAATTTACTATTATCGAACAATATAAAATATCTGTTGCGATTGATGTTAACCGATTCCTTCGTATTTGTATTCAGGAAATGACAGAATCGAACTCGGAGTTATCGCGGAGGAGAGTCGCTGCGAAAGGTCAAGTGCAGGCGAACGGCGTATCCGCGGCAGACGGGCAATGCAACGCAAAGGCGACGCGTGCAATACGCGGCGAGAAGGTATTCGTGGCGCGCGAGTCATGTCTAACAACGCTCGTGGCCGAATCGCCACACCTCCGCACCCTCTACAACATATTCGTCGTCGTACTGCTCCTCTTGCTTATTAACACGCTACTTCACGACTTCGTTCACTTTGGCAAGTAAGTATACAGTGAAAGCAATGTTTCAAAAAAAAGTTCACATTGAAATTCTACGAAGAGTCATTCAGTCAATAATGTTTTATAACAGCTTTGGCCCACGGTTTACTCGCACAGAAACTGGAAAAATGGAATAATGAAATTTATAAAATACGTTCTTGTGAAAAAAATTGGGTCTTAGAATTAAAAATTGCTACGTAGTTTGAGTTTGTCGTTCTCTATCTAACCCCCTATTCTACCATTCAGGCCAGCAAAAAATGATTGTACGGATAAAACAACACATCGATTGGGCAACACTTACGCTATGTGGAATACTTTTCTTTATATAATAAAATTATAAATACCAGATAAAAGCGCTAATAGGCGATCAAATTTAGTACGGGCGGACCATGGATTTGGTCTTCTGTCGAACCGTATCCGCTCGTGTGAAAAGTCTTCCAACTACTATAAGTATCATATAAGTCGTACTATAAGTGCTTAACGCATTTTTTTAAATTAAGAACCGAACCCAACGGCACAATATTTAACAGCTTTTTCACAGTATCGGTTTTCTTGATAAGAGATATAACTAACTTGAATGATTATTCAAAACCTTCGTGATTTATCAACTTCAAGTGACTGATTTCATCCCATTCTTAAATAGAATTTTGCCCATTCCTTTCTTTTCGATTTCAAATAACGTTGCGTTGAATATTACCGCAATTCATGCGCGTTTTGATTTACCAAAGCGGAGGCTAGACGTCCGTACGCTCTGCGTACTATACTGCGACTGACAGATCCGGCCGTCCGTAGCAATATACGAATTTCGTTCGCGGATTCTTCCGCCGCGCCGTACCAATTTCTATCGTCTGTTAACACTTTAAGCTAGAAATTATTAAACATATATTCTTTCTCCAATTCCTGTAGCTCATTGCATACTACATTGTCTGTGTGTTCGATAAGACAACTCGTTTTAAGGAACGCCTTCGCGTCAACTTGTTAAAGCTCTACTAATAGAATTTTAATGTCAAAAATATTCCACTTAAATAGGCAAACGTAGGAAATCATGTTTACAACTTCTTGCATCACTTGTATACGTAGGATAGTCATACGTAGGGAATCATGTTTACAAATTCTTGCATCACTTGTATACGTAGGATAGTCATACGTAGGGAATCATGTTTACAAATTCTTGCATCACTTGTATACGTAGGATAGTCATATGTAGGAAATTATGTTTACAACTTCTTGCATCACTTGTATACGTAGGATAGTCATACGTAGGAAATCATGTTTACAAATTCTTGCATCACTTGTATGTATACGTAGGATAGTCATACGTAGGAAATCATGTTTACAAATTCTTGCATCACTTGTATACGCAGGATAGTCATACGCAGGAAATCATGTTTACAAACTCTTGCGTCACTTGTATTTACAGAATAAACGTGGGCTTTCAACTGATAAAAGTCAGCTTCTGGAGTCAAGCCGGTCGCACGGCTCGTTTATGGCTGCTGCAATTTGCAACAGCCCTCGCCGTCTATCCTGCTTTCCAGTTGTGGGCCACGTGTTGGCGCGTCTTCGCAAATAAACCATGTAACTATTATCAAATCTAGTTGAATACACACTTCACCATAAAATGTTATATATATATATATATATATATATATATATATATATATATATATATATATATATATATATATATATATGCGAACGTCTCATCGCCTATTGTTTTGATAGAGGTCTTATGTAAGGAATAATTTTATCCCAAACTATGAATAAACAATCCTGAATTAATTTTACCGTATTAGCATAAAATACTACGTACGTTGGAGGTGGTGCCGTTAAAATTTTTAGAAAAATTGTTAGTATTGCGTGTACTATTCGGCCTTTTTTCAAAAGTGTGGCTGCAATTATAAACGATACCATAACAAGAGAAATTATGTTCATAAATCTTACTTTGAAGACCAATAAATGAATCAGGAATATTTTCCCTACTTCTTAGGGTATCTGGGAAACATATTTTGCCTTCATTGTTATTTAGGAATTGAATGATATTAATTCATCGTAATTTTTTTTCTGACCGAAATCAAACGATTTTTAAAGGTCATTCACATTATTCATAACTGAGTTCCAATTCGTCAATAAAGGAAGTCCGAAATCTTTATGGGTTTTCCGATAAATGAATCTATGCTTTTGTTAAATTCAACCAATGTTTCATCAAACATGTTTTGATTACTATTTAATTTATTTGATACCATTTCTCGCTATCTTCGATTCAATACATCTTTAGTAACACTTCCTCGATGGTAATTGCAATAAGAGTTAATTATTCGGTAAATTGCTATATCAAGCAAATAAACACCTCAGTAATCTTCTTTAATAGCGCATAATAGCTTCCGATGGTGTATTTGTCCAATGGGAATGATCTTTCAGTAAATGTTTTACTCGCTTACTGATCTGTACATATGAACTTGACTCTGTTCATGTTTTAAATGAACTACAATGTAATTGAAGAAACTCGTTTTTGCACACTACGACGAAATAAGTTACATTGCTTCAAAGTTCCAAATAGAGCTCTTTCAAATTAATGTTAATTTTCTTTAATTTCAATTCACAATCAATTTCTGAAAACTGCTACCTTATTTCTGTATTTGATAATATTTTCGATTGACTTTACTAAATTGTGATGATATGAACATTATATGATGTTATCATCTACGTATTTTTTTTGGATTGTTGAAACCGGTCCACCTTCATCAAGATAGCCATCATCGCCAATGGGTGTATGGCTCTGAAATGATTTCGAATATTGGTTAATACACCTCCCTTGACTCACGCGTTTTCATCTGACCATAATATGAAGATTTCAAATTTTTTTTGCAAATCGTTATGAATTTTTCATCATTAAGAATTTGCAACATAAAACCTATTATATAAAATTGTTTTCTAACTATCATAACCGCATATTCGCTCTTTCGCATTTCGCTAAAGGAAGCGTTGTAACGACGTTAAAATGTAGTACTTTTGTGGGGGGTGTCATTCAATGTGGTTTTAAATTACTCGGGCGCGTCCTCCTGTAGGCTTATTTTGGTCTGTTTTTAAATATATATATATATATATATATATATATATATATATATATATATATATATATATATATACATTTATATATATGTTACAATGTAACGAATGTTATGCCATTTCAGGTTTTGCCCGTAACTGTGTAAACGCGGTGGGCGTGGCGGGATACATCGCGTTGCAGTCAATGTTGATTGGCGTACCGACACTGTCGCTGTTCAACGCGCCACTCCCAGTCGCCACCGGTGCCATTGTAACATTAGAAATGGTATGTAGCATTCATATTCATTACCCGTAGACGCTCTCGTTGCTATTCACATACTCGCTCGAACATCTCGGCCGTAGGTAAATACATTTTCGGTGATCATTCGGCGAGAAGCTTGAGCACGTATATGCCTACGGGTGTCTGTTCACATACTCTATAAATTTCATTGAATATGAAAGACATTGAAACTGATACGACATATGTGTTGTATTTGATGAACTTATATGTTTATTTGAATATTTAAAAAAAGAAAAATCAATAACAAAAAATACTAAATATTCGATTTAAACAAAAGATGTTTCTAAAATTCATTTAGTTCCATTTCATTAAATGGAGGCACCGAAAAATAATTTTAACAATATTTATGCTTTAGAAAACTATTCCTCATTTTTCAAATAAATAAATAATAGGAGAATATGTCAAACATAAAAAAAATAATAGAAGAATATATCAAAAAAAACAAAATCAAACCTTTTAAGTCTGATAATGGATTTGACTTACACAAATGTAATTCTGAAAGTCAATTATTTTACTGGAATAAATATCGGTCAGAACTTCCTAATGACTTTTCCGGGTCAATGTCATTAGCATTGAAGCTGGAATATTATCTGTATCAATGTTTCCATTTTCTTTTAATAATTTATTCGATTTCGTTGTATTTACCAAAACTACATGATCTAAGTGATTTTTTTGAAGTAACCGTGGAAAACCGCATAGATTTCAACGTCTTTCATATGGCTTTGACGAGGCCCAATAAACCGATATCGAGGCAACCGCCTGAGGCGAAACTGGCTGAGCACGAACATGCTGTCATACAATCGTGCTCGGCCAGTCTCGGTGAGCTTGTGAATGTGCCATAATTATGCTATTATATACATACAACTACTTGATTCGTGAATTTGCCTTGACTTACAAAAGCGCTGCTGTTAATCGTTATGATTTTAATTTTCCGTTACTCTAGTGGGTTTAAATCCAAAAGTATTTAAGTATGCAACTGAAATGTTACCCAAAAATGTAAACTAAATACTCGGGTATAACTTTGTGGATAATAAATGTTATTAGTTAAAAAAACATAATTATATTAACTATAAAACTTTAAGCATAATCGAATATACATTTCCATTTGTGCAATATATGATTGATTATATGCTTTCTAAATAAGTTCAAGTAGTCAAAAATATATAACACACTATATTTCGTTTCTAGTTAAGGCATTCGATGAAAGTACATGCATTCGTGCGAAGTTGCGCTGGACGTGCTGTTAACCCACCACCGGCCTCTTGTTACATCTACTTCCTGTTTGCCCCCACTCTGCTCTACAGAGATGTCTACCCCAGGTTCGTAGTTAAATACTATCGACATTAGATGTCAGCACATTAGTAACTTATTATTACAATTTTGAATTTAAAATAAATAGCCAATGCGAAACGTTCTTTCATCGCACCAAAAAGGTTGTCATCCAAAGTAGTTTACTTACTCTCAAATATAATTTTTTATTAAAAATTAAGTTTGCTTATTATCTTAAAACTACCTTAAGACACGGTGATAGTCTATATAAAAAACCGTAGGCATAATTACTGCAACATCTTGAGAAATTAAAATCATGACACTAAGTCTGTAAATACAAAATGTGAAATTTCTGCAATAATCATGGTTTTAGCAAAAGTAAGTTTGTTTCTTAAAAAAAACATTAATTCGGCTCAGATTTACCCCACTTTAAAAATTTTAAACATAAAAAAATAATCAAAATTGTGCATGCGTAGATTGAGGGTTGACAACGAAATTCGACAGCAAAAAATGAACTAAATGTTTACCAAGAAGTTAATTAAAATTCACAAATACTTTTCAAACAATGCAGAGGTTTTACAATGCACATATGATACCGACGCAAAAAGTTTATTTCAATCTGCAAGATGGCTGTAAATTCTGTCTGATTGTTGCTATCGCCACATTGATTTTTTGGTAGACATCCGCCGTCAGGCGCGATGGTAATTCGAAGGGACCCACAAATTCGTTTTTAATTATACAACTCCATAAATTGACTTTCTAGCGCTCTTGAAAGCATGATTCTCTTACTACGTTTGGTCTTACAGCTCAATAATAATGAGAATTGCGAGTGTTAAACAACCCAAATCGTTCAAACCAACTCTCTTCAGACCTCGAATCAAAAAATTTGGGTCTTCCTGATTTTTTGCGAGGATTGTTCGACAAAATGCTATCTCTCTTGGGTAATCTCCTGGTTTACGCGTTTAAACTTTTTTCATAAATACAGTGTAGATCATACAGACGGGTGCATATGGGTGTAGATCGGTAGCACGAATAATTCTTTGAATTGTCGATCTCGAATACCAGTACACCTCGCCATGCGTGTTTTACTAGTAGTCAAATCACGACGCATTTCTTGGAAGACGGTAGCCACGATCAATTCGTCTAGATTCTCAACCACCGAAGTCAAGAACTACTCCTTCCAACAACGAATTAAATAATCTCGTAAAAACCTGATGGTTTGGAAAGCATATGTTTGCTGGACCTGGTTGATTTTCAGCAAATTCGCGATGGAACATGGTGGCTTCTCGCAAAATGCCTCTTGAAATATCATAAAAATTATGCATCATGACAAATTCACTTGGTGTATAGGGCGCATGAAGATAACGTCCATTTTCAGCCATGGGTACAGCAAAACACTTTCCAAATCACTTCCCATATCCTACTGTAGTTTTTAAAATCATAGGCAAATCACTAGTTCTACAGGTATTACGATAATTTTTTAATGTATTTTTTGTGAGAACAAAAGAAAATTAATATAAAATTTCAAACAATAGCAAATGTTAAGAATAAACACAAAAAACACTTATTAACTGCTTGCTACATGACTATTCTATTTTCATAACCAAATTTAATGCGATTTAATGAAATAGTTTTCGAACAAAAGTGATTTGTATACCCGAGCAAAGATTTTTTTAAAAGTACAAAACACATCATAACTTCTAAAGAAGTGATCTTTGCGAACTAATATTTTCTTTACTACATATTACAAAGTTCTCTGCCTAAAAAAAATAGTCTACTGTAAATGGGCCAACAGTAGTTGAGATGTGAATGGAGAACAAATAAATAAATTTTTAGGTTTCTGAAATAAGTAAAATATTTTACGTCAAATTGTATTAAGTACACACTTATAAATTAAAATGTTCGACTTTAGGAGACTTATTAACCGTACCACAAAAATATTAATAACCTTTAAATATTTCCATTAAATCAATCTCCATTCATAATTATGTTGATTTTGCAAATTTAATTAAACTGTATTCTTATAAAACGGATTCAACTATGTATCCATCGTACTGGTCTTAACTTTAATCATGTGCCACAAGTTGTTTCTTTTATTGGAGTAAAAAGTATGTAATGTTGTTACAGAACGAAGAACATTAGGTGGAAGAAAGTACTTTATCACTTATTGGAAGTGTGTGGCGTTATATTTTACATGACGTTCATCGTTGATACCTTCGTCGTTCCGTGTTGGCAGGATTTTGGAAAGGAAGATGTAAGATTTTATAATTATTACAACAAAAATATTACTTGGCGTGGGAAAAATAATAAAATTGTTGACTACATTCCATAATTATTATTTTTTTTAAATAGAATTTATAAACTAGAATAACAAGGATCTGGTCTGATTCGTTATCTGGCTACAGGTGGTCGCGGCAGAGACGATCGCGCGGCACATCTTCAGCCACATGTTTCTGGGCATGATCTCATTTCTTTGTGGCTTTTATTGCGTGCTACACGCCTGGCTGAATGCTGCAGCCGAGATTATGACTTTCGCGGATCGACTTTTTTACGAGGTCAGTATTATAATGATTCAATCACCTACTGTTTTGCCACCTATTTGAGCGTTGGATCTCGACGTTTTGAGGAAAATATTCCATGTCTTTTCAAAACATATACTTGAAATAAATCACTTTAACATATTTTTTCAATATAACAATTTTTTCTTCACATTTTATATAATACCATTATAGTATGAAAAATATAAGAGCGAACTGATCGACTAATCTCTACATGGATGGAACTGGTTTTTTAGGGTTTCGTAGCCAAATGGCCAAAATGAAACTCTCATAATTACGTTCTGACCGTCAGTCTGTCTGTTACAGCAATATTACTCGGAGACTATTGGCACTATATAGATAAAATTTGGGTGGTAGGCATTTTTTATGAACCGCTATACAATGAAGTAGTGGAATTATCAAAAAAATAATACTATGGGTGACACTTCATACATGTAACAGAGGGAAAAGAAAAGTCCAATGCACATAGGACGCGTGGGGTAATGTTAGATAGGTCTTAAAAAAGCATATAAATGTCCCAAAATAACTTTTCTTTTTCAGTAAAGAATTGGTGCGATCAGCGCTTCTAAAATCTTAAAAAGTGCCCCCTTTCCCCCCTTAAATCTTAAAAAGTGGAAAAGTTAGACTTTTCCACTAACGTGTGTAAAATTCTGAATAAAATAATTAAGGTATAACAAACTTTCAGCGAAAATTGATTTGAATAAGATAGTTCGTGTAGTTTTTTGAGATACGGGATGTTGTCTGTACCGATAGGAACAATAACTTTTTCAGTGTAATGAAATGCAAACTTATAAGTTTAATATTGTTTGGTGTTACGGAACCTTTCGTGTGCGAGTTCTACTCGCACTTGGCCGGTTTTTTTACTACTTTGTGTAATGTAATATTTTTTCTTATAAATAATTTTTCTAAAAAGATCCCGATAAATTTCTCACTATGTAATTTAATAAATGTGTTGAATATTTGTTTACATGTTACAGGAATGGTGGTTGTCTTCCCGCTTCGGTAACTATTACCGCTCGTGGAACGGTCCCGTGTACGATTGGCTGCATGCACACATTTATCGCGAGGTGGCGCCACGCGCGGGCCGTGGTGCTGCCTTGCTCGCCGTTTTCGCCGTGTCGGCGATCGCGCACGAGCTCGCCCTCGCCCTCTCGCTCGGCTTCTTCTACCCCGTGCTCTTGTTTATGTTCGGCGTGTTCGGTATGCTTCTTGTGCCGCTCACCTCTGCGCTTGGCCATCGCCTGCCGCATCTGCTCAATATGTTCATGTGGATGGGTTTCTTCATGGGCAACGGTACGAAAAGTATTATTAATCTAACTTGCATTATCTTCTCACTTATACTATTTATTATTATCTTTTCCTTCTCAATTTTATAGCCTTCTTGTTCTTCAATTTAATGTAAAACTTACCTTTCCATGTTATCTTGAGTTACTTGAAGGCTGTGTATCGTTCTTCCTGAAAATCAAATGGGCAGATCACGCTGTCAGAATGAATAAAAACAGATGGACAAGAAAAACAACCATATGAAAACCAAGGGTCAAAAAACGAAAACAAGGAAGACTAATGATCAAAAGATATGATAACTTTAGAAAAGTGGCCGGAAGAAGCTGAATGAATACAGCACAAAATAGAGGGTTACGGAAAGAAATACAGCAGACATATGTCTACAGGTGGATGCAAACGCCTGGATACAGAAGCTAATTTTAGTTCAAATTTGATTAATATTATCAAGAAATTGTAGACCTCTTAACAGCCGTCGACCTTCCATTTGCTATTACCATAATAATTTAAAATGAGAAATGAAACACCCAAACTTGAGTTTTCTTTATTAGTTGGCAAAAGCCCAATTTATTTACTGTTTGATACTAAATTATAATAAGGGCATAATTAATTATAAAATGTATTATATTAATTTATAACATCTTGCAATTAGACGTGCAACGACTGTAAAATATTAGTCGTTCTTTTAAATTAAATTATACCCCACAAAAAAAATTATCTAACTCTATCCCTAAAGTATCAACCCTCCACTTAGATCCAAGAACGCATTTCAATTCGCTTCAACACAGCGGTTATAGAAGGAGAAAAGAGAGGGCAGTGCCGAATTTGGTAAATTATAGTCGTTATAAAGCAATAAAATTACAATATATATATTTTATGTTGCAGGTATTCTCTGGATACTGTACTCTATGGAATACTTCGCGAGGATAAATTGCCCACAGACGGAGAACGACAGCTGGTTCATTCCCAAGTCATGGTCTTGTCCCTCCATAAAAGTGAAACCAGATTGGTCTTTCAAGAATCCGTTCACATGAAGAAAGAAAATTTTTATGTTTATTGTGATATTTGATAAAAATTGATATAATTCAGTGAATTATGTGGATGTGGTATTAACTTTTATGTAGGACAAAATGTACATTCGTATTTTCATTATTAGTTTAAAAAGTAATGATTAATTTTCTTAATTATTGTTAAAATTCTTCAAAAAATTAAAACTGTTGTCTCAAAGGCAATAAGTCCATATAATGTAAAAAAGTAGTAGTATAAGTAAGTAAATCTAGATAATTATAGGTCTAAATATTGTTATTATAATGTCACACTATTTATCAAATATTTTTTATTTATAAAAGAGATATTTATTGTACTCAAAAAAATCTCAATCTAAACAAAAATATTGAAATGATATTATTCTGTTACGATATATAATGTCTATTTCAACAATTTATTCATTATTAATAATCCATATCAATAATATTTATAATAAATTTAGAATAAAGTACAAGTTAAATTATGCGGCAATATTTGAGGAAAATTAAAATAATTAATTGAATTCTAATAACAAGCGGTACGTATTGAGACTTGGTAAAAACTATGAAATAAATATTTTAATAATTATTATAAAATTTCAAGAAAGCCATACTCACAAACCAAATATTAACTAATTTATTAATATTGTATATTTTATATTTAAGCTACAATTTTATCGTCTTGATTTCTTTTTCTCGTGTCGTTCTTTAATACCTGACGAATTATATATTTTTGTACTACTGTATATACGTTCTAAATAAAAGATGATAAAATTTTGTTGTCAATTATTTTGTTCAACTTGTTTATTAAATTTACGTCTTTCACTTCCCTTTTTCCTCCGTAAAGATTAAAGTCATGTAAAACTTAAAAACTCTATTTAAAATATCTAAATATATTATTTCTAAAAGGTGTTTTTTGGTCGAGCGGCTCGATCTCTTTAACTACTGCACCAAAAAAAATAAAAAAAATACCCACTTAAAGCTTATGTTTTCTACTTTGGGCGAAAAATATAAAAAAATTCGAAAAAAATCTTTTTGTTAATAAAAAAATTAATTTTTATAACAATTGGCATGAGCGCCATCTGTGGGCGACACATCAAATATCTTAGCCAAATTGTATACTTGGAACACGCTAGATGGCGATATAGTGCGAAGACTTCGCACGGGTCAGCTAGTTTATTAATATTTTTATAAATAAAACCATTTTAATATTTCCGTCGCATGTTAAGTTGCTCCAAAAACAATTCTCAATTTCTTTTCAAGTCGAAGATAGATACAAATTAATTACTTTTAATTTACCGTGGTCATTCTCAGTCACCGTACATACAATTGCATGTAAATAAAAAAATTAGGTGCACTGAACAGCCTAATTAAGTCTTCTTTTCGCTTTATATTTTTTATTCTTTCAATATTTCATTCTTGGTACAATTTATACGAATAATTTTCTTCAATGAAAATAGCATGAGTCAACCTTGATTGATGTTTAACCCAACTTAACATTATCTTACATACACTACCGTTTTATTATTCTAATTCCTAACACAGTCTGGACGAGTGATTTTCTGCTGTAAAATATATCTTCCAAATATCTAGAAAATTACATCACTCTACCCTTCTAATCAATCTACTCTAGTTACTTAGAGCATCCCTCGAAACCTCCTGGAGAGTTCCGAAATACTCCCTCTGATTTTCCACGGTCTTTAGCATACTGCATACGCGGTTAAATTTTTACTCTTGTACACTTTAATAGGAGCTCTAGCCTGGAGTTGAACTGGGGAGGCTTTTTTGGTCGGAGAAAATTAAACACGTGCCGTGAAGTACCTTTTTATCAAAGGACGAGAGGATAATCGCCCAGTGAAGTGCACGCCAGTGTAGTCCCCATCTTTTATTTAAGATTTCATAGACATTGATAGTCGATATTGTCTAAAGGGTTCTTTAAATTAGTTTGGTGAAATTAAGAAAACCTCTTTCGAAATTACTTAAGATACCCTAAGTGTCTCGGAACAGTTTTCGAGATCCATATCTTTTCTTTAATAGTTGAAAGGTCTCTCTGGATTCCGCAACTGTAAACAACTTCATAAAATATTAAATACCAGTGAAAATACCTTACCACAACTCTTTGTTAATGATAAATCAACGAGGAGTAAATCGTAACGCGAGTTGACACACAATTAGTAGAACAGTTGGAAGATAAAAAAAAATATTACAGATGCACCTTTCAGATGCCTGTTGTGGTCACAAAAATACTGACTACTCGAGTTTATCTCCACTGGGCATATCTAATAAATTAGAATCAATCAAACGGAAACTCTATGATGATATTAGACACATTTGCCGAATTTGATACTTTTTGAGCAAAATAGATCCAACAATTAATTAGTAATTTTAGAAAAAATCAGGTGTCTTATTCGTTCTTTATGACCGACGAAAATATTATAAAAATATGACACCTAAAATTCATTACCAACACAATTATCGAAGACGTCTGGAATACAAATAATGTTTCAGTTGATTTCCCTATAATTCATATTGATCAAATATCCTTAATTATTAGATTCGTCGAAGAGATCTTACATTACATGGTTAACAATCGAACATATTTAAAATAGTTCCTGAAATCTTTGAGACTCATGATACCCCAATATTGACAATTACATGGGCCGGTCATACCACAATGCCACCAATATGTTCGGTTGCTGCAAAGACTTACAAGCGAAAATAAACAAATATCTTCGTATATAGTATATAAAGCATGCTCCGCACATTCTTTAATTTTTTTCTGATCAATGAGTAGGATAAAGAATAATCAAGTTATAACAACTCTGGAATAAATAAAAGGTTTGTCGCAAACACCTATCATTTGAAATAAGGCGACATGACCACTTTCTTAAATTAATAATTTGGAGACTACAATTATATCTGAATTGTGGTTATCTACTTTAAAACAATTTATTTTGTTATCTGTAAATTCTTATAAGCTCTAGGTATATAGTATCTTTTACTCGTTAATTGTATTCATTGGAAAGGAAAAAGATTTTCCGAATTATACGAAGGAACCGTCAAGAAGTAATATCAAATTCAAGAATATATAACCTTCCAAAAACATTCCATAAAAAGAAAACTCCAAAATAACAAATCTCGAGAAGAAGAAGCATCCAGCCAACTTCACGTGTACAAATTCAAAGAATGACGGCGAAAAAAACATACGACTCCATAAATACATAAGATTGCGACAGCGAAAGAAAGAAGAAAAAGCGCCAGAGAGATGCAAATAATATGCTCAAAAGATACTGCAAGATAAATTTTATTTTTAAAAAATTACTTAACTTAAAATGTAAGAAGAACGGAAAGCAAAGAGCTTGAAAGAACTATGCTCCCAGTTCAAGAGCTAAAAGAGATATTTCCATACACAAATATATACGTAGGCTCCTCTGCACTTCAGAGCAGAACGTTCATCATTCCCGCCTCACGGAGAATTAAAAGTTATATGCGCTCACGCACAAACCAGGAACGTTTATATCATTCAGTAAGTAATTCTCAATATGGAGACTGACTTAACAAAATCACTGGGTTATGAGTACATTATGAATGATTGCGCTAATGGATTAACGCGTAGTGAAAATTTATTGTAATTGTTTGTATTCTTAATTTGGTTGTTAAATTAATAAACATTACATGCATTTTTTTTCTTACTTTTACCATCAGACATTCCGAAAGAGCGGCTAATTATATCTGCCTAGGGCATAGAATTTAAGAATACAAATTGGCTCAAAATATATTCAAAGAAATATACATAGAAATTAGTTCTCCTTCCTTGAAGTAATCGCAATGTTCAATAAATTTTCACAAAGCCACTTTGTGTTATGCAAAAATGCAAAAACCCACAAACTTTTGAAGAGAAAGTAAGTAGAGTAAAATATTATCTAAGCGTGATTTTTGGACATTTTTACGGTGTTATGTGTTGTATATATAATTAACCAAACGGCAACACAAGTTCTCCCGTCTGTTGGCCGACATGTTAGGTGAGATTTTTATAAATGTTGTTGACACAATAAAAACGTGTTTATCAATTAAATTGTTTAAGTGTATTAATTAATTACCTACAAAGAAATACAATATAAAATTGCGACAAGCGTGAAGCGTACCATAATTCATAAATACAAGTGTTCCAGCAGATACCTAATATCATACAGTGACATTAAAAGGCGTGACTTGCTTGTTAACCTCAGAGTGAAAAGTGTTGCTTTTGATTAATGGATTTATTCGAACAACAAATAAAAGAAGGAAGAAAAGCTTGGATATAAGAGAATTAATAGGGATTGCCAAAAAACTAGCACAGAAAATTGTTTTCTGTAAAAGCTCATTCTATTCAAGAGGTTAGGAAATATTTAACGTGAAGTGTAGACAGATTAAAAACAAAAGACTGCTCACACAGTATCATCGTGGCTGCGATCACTGGTTTGGAAGTATTTACCGATGAAAATTTTAATGCATATCAACACAATTCGAATGTTTTATTTTATTGAACGACGTAACCGAAAAAAAGGTGTCGTTACTTATCACAAAGCTAAGTACGAATAGCCGATAAACGAAACGTATGAAAAAAATACGTGAAAAACTGAGAAAATACTACCATCGTGTAAAAAACAATGCGCTACAACAAGCAAAATACCAAACACGATATCAGAAACCTAATAAATTAATAGAATAATACTTAATTGAACTAAAAAAAAAAGCTGACTTGAGTACGATTACTTTAATGGACAAACAACAATATTTTCCAGGTTTAGAAATTAAACAACGTAATGTAATATTCACTAACTTCGATCAGTCGACTTCAACACTATTAGAGGTTATTGAATATTTAAATATTAGCTATAATCTGTTAAAGTAACTAATCAAAGTTTGTTTGTTGTAAAGGACGGACTGCCAAAAATATTAGGCAAATATTGGCTCTCTTTGTTGCAATTATGGCCTCCAAAATTTTAACAACAAATTGTGAAAAAATTTCTAAACATAAATCAATAAACAACATAACAAGTCAATGTTCCACCTTATTTGAACCAGGTAAGGTTGATGTTAAGGGAGAGTCAATCCATTTATCTATTGAAAAAGGTGCGAAGCCCATATTCATGATTGTAAGAATATTGCATTAAAGGATAAAATCAACCAAGAAATTGAAAGATTAGTTGCAAATAAACGGATTGAACCAATGGAGTACTCAGAGTGGGATACTCTAGTGGTACCGGTTTTAAAGCCAGATTTCCTTCGTTTTGTGTGATGATTTTCGAATCACAATAAATAAGTATTTGCAAATTGATCATTACCCATTACCTACAATAAATAATATATGGATGAAAATTCAGCCCAATATTATTTTTGTGAATTGAACTTGCAGGAGGCATATTTACAGACCCATTTATACAAAGAATCTCAAGTCAATAATTACAGAAGAAATTGTCCACAAATATATATACTTACCTTTTGGTGTCAGTACCAGCTCTGGTTTATTCCAAAAACTAAGTAAACAAAAATTAAATAAATTAGACATAATAGTGTACATCGATAACATATATGTATATGGAAAAACATTATCAGGGATAAATGAGAAAGTAAAACAAGTAGTGCAAAGACTCAAAGAATCAGGATTAAAATTAAAATTGAAAAAATATAAATTTGTTGAAGAAAAACTGGATATTTTTAGATTTGAGTCAAACAAAATAGGTTTCAAAATTATAACGACTAAAATTGAACCTTTATTATCGTTGCCACGGCCAGATAGTGTGAAAATGCTTAAATCATCTCTAGGAAAAGTTAATTATGATAATCGATTTTTAAAAAAACATAGCAATACTACTAACGCCATTATATAATTATTTAAAGAAAGAGGAGTTTAACTGGACAGACGCATGCGATAAATCGTTCCAAGAAATAAAAAACCCGTTACCGACATAACCCCTTTATCTCGTTTTGATCAAACTCTACATACATATTATATTAACTTGTGATTTAGCAGATACTGAGGTAGCCGCTGTATTATATATAAAAGACAGTAATAATGTCATAAAACCAGTAGCATTTGCAAGCAAAATTTGAATTATACCCAAATAAAATATCCTATCTTGGAAAAAGAGGCGTACGCAGTCGTTTTTGGCGTCAGTAAATTTTACGAGTTTCTAGTTTCTAGGTTGATTTAATTATGAAATTCAAGACATAAAATCCAAAAATAACCAAACAGACTATTTACCACATGTATTAATTGTTAAGACAAGTTGAGAAACAATGAAATATCAGATAGAAGCTTTGAATGTAGCACTATTATTTATCTATTTTAATGTATCTAATTGATACATATTGTGGACTTACTACTACGAGAGTAATCTCTTACAGCCAACCATATTATAGCCAACTATTAATTATATAAATAAATCAGACTTTAACACATTAAATTGGCAAACTATTTAAAGTGAAACTAAAAAAGATAACATATTATGTAATGTTTTAAGATATTATAGAGATAGCTGACCAGTAAAAATTATCTAGGTGAAAGCTATGAACAATATTTTAGAAGAAAAAGTGCAATCAGTGTGGGAAAAGAATGTCTATTATGGGAGTTGAGAGTTGTAATACCGATGATTATTAGAGATAATGTAATGTATGAGTTACACACTAGTCATCTAGATGTAACACGCATGAAAGAAATATCAAAACCCTATTTTTGGTGGCCGGGCATAGATAGTAAAATAGAAAACATAGCAAAAAATTATATTAACTGTTGGCGAAATCACACAAATCCAGAAGAAACGAAATTAACAGTGCGACTTCAACCACCAACAGTTTGGTACAGATTACATGCAGATTTTTTGGATCCTTTATACTCAAAAATGGATGGACTGGACTCCAGGGTAAACGACATGTCAACCAACTTGTTGAATGTGGCCAAAATTTAGAATAAGAGACTGACATGTTAGGTGAGAATTTTATAAATGTTGTTGACACAATAAAAACGTGTTTGTCAATTAAAATATTTAAGTGCATTAATTAATCACCTACAAAGAAATACGATATAATATACCATGGGGTTTTTGTAACAGTAACAATTCAAAGTTAACAAACTATATCAAAGTGTTAATAAAATATATTCAAATATCTTAGAACAAACAGGAGATTCGGGTTCTGTAATGAAACCTATGCCAATTAATTCATAATAAAACATAGTATAATAATATAAAATGGAAATATGTCAAAGTGAGCTTATAGGAAATATAGAAAGGCAACGACTTTTACACCACTAAGTGAGAAATCGCAAACTTTAAAGGACAGCAAAAAACAATATTTGGTTATAAGTTTTTCTCGGAAAGCTAGATATTTTTTTTAATTTGGGCAACTGCATTGTTACCATAGGCAGTTCTTATACTCCATGATTTATTTAATTATGTATTATAATTTTAGGAGATATTGCACTAAGGCATGCATACATTCATGAAATTCAGTAAAAGCGAAGTATACGCACATACTGCTAAATGTTTCGTAGCGGACTATACGTAGTTAATTTTCTTTGTATAGTCATGTAAAAACCTTAAATCAAGTTTGTAATAAATAATATTACCGTTCAGGTCTAGTATTTATTATATGTAATTCAAACAAAGCTCTTTAATAGAGCTCACCAGTATGTTTTATTACAAGTATTTCTTAACTAGTATTTCGATTTTACACAACTTTTGACGTCAAAGATAGCGTCTTGGCTAATTTCATCTCCGATATGTTTAGGAATAGAAATCTTACACCTTCTGGTCAAAGTACTTGTACTATTCTTTTAAGGAATATATATTATTACCTGCAGCTTTTTCAATTAAGGCATACAGGGAATAAACTTTATTGTATGTGTCACAATTTTCATCAATTTGTGTCTTATTTTGATATCAAATTTTAGTGAAATAAAAAACATTTGTATTCCAGTTTTGGCTCCACAATTATCAGACCACTATTGAAACTCCGTTACTCCATTTTAAATATGAATCTCAATGAATTTAAGAAGGTACGAGTAGCTTGTACCTTTATTTCGCTATGCCCTCATGCAAAACGAAGCGCTTAGCTTGTTTAAGCTCAAATACCATAAAATCATAAATACTTAGTCTTCTTTTATAATCAAATATACAGAGTTTACTAAGGGTATAGTAATATCACATTTTTGTTAATTTGCTACTAAATTTTATCAGCTTCTTTTAATTTACGTGTCTTTAAATTTTTGGTCCTCAAATGATCGTCAAGTTTATTTTTGTCTTTCTAGGATGGATTTTCAATATTTCTACATCATAAATAACTTTATTAGTTTAAAAACGTCAATATTTTCTTGAAGATTTTACTCTGTTATTTTCTATAATATTTCCACATTTGTATATATATGTAAACTGAGATCCCTGTACGTGTAGATATATAATAAATAAAATCAAACATAAATAGGTATACACAGTGTGCTACTCAGACTAGAAATTATTTGCCAAAGTTTGTATCACATACCGTAAACATAATAAATCAATAACCAAACCATAAAAAAGCTGAAAGAAGCCCTAAATGATCATGAGACTGACCCATGTGAATTATACGGAAAATAAAGTTATCACATTCTTTGAGGAAGGTTGCATTTTAAAGAAACGGCGATATATGTGAAGATCGGAAGACAATGTAAATTATTCTCTTTGTTCATTTAGTAAATGCACACGTCACAATGCACCAGCATTGTAGGCCCATTTGCAGACAACATTACGTTTTTTTTTCAAAATGTCTCTTCATATAATCACTACACACATCTTAATAGAGGCCTTCAAGTCAGTACAGAAACAGAAATATTTTTACATCATTACGTAGCTGTATAATGACTTTTCAAGGATAAAGGCCGTCACGTGGAATTATTGTGAGACAGATTACGGAAAAGGTGTCGCAGAAGGGATCAGTTAAAATAAAATCAAGGAGAAGAAAATTTTGTCTCCCAGACACAAAATTCCATTTTAAATTACTATATCAGTCCACTAGGTTCTGTGCAACTCACATTCCCGATTTCTCTAGTTTCAGAAAGTAAGTTGTGTCACATTTTTCAGTAAAGTCTGTGACAACGGCTAGCTTAATTCCAAGAAATTAATTTCTAAAAAATGCAAGAATTAAATTATTAAGCGATATTTTTATCTGTTATGTTAATAAGTGCGATAACCCTTCCATACTTTAGGTGCACAAAAGGAAAGGAGTGAAACCACTTAAAAAGCACAAGCAAATCGAATAAATCAAATGTTCAAAAATTCTTATCACAAAGTGTCTTATTGTGGACAAGAATACCTAAAGTTCATCAATTAAGTTTCCGAACAGAATAAGGAGTACTCTATACTAATAAAAAATAAAAATAGTTTTACATAAGGAGACAGTATAACGGTGAACAGGAATACCTGAAGTAATTCATTAATTAAGTTTCCGATCAGAATAAGGAATACTCTATACTAATAAAAAAAATAGTTTTACATAAGGAGACAGTATAACGGTGAATAGGAATACCTGAAGTTCATTAATTAAGTTAAGCTATACTAATAAAAAATAAAAATAGTTTTACATAAAAGAGACAGTATATAGACAGTTTAAGGAGACATATGACTAAGGTGAAAACGAAAAATCTTCCGAGGTGATTATAAAATTAGATCAAGAGAAGTTTACTGGTAAAGGGAATGGAAATTACCAGAAAGTTTTCAATATAGAGACAATAATTTAAATCTTTGTTGTAATAAAAAAATTAAACGGGATGCATATTTCACCGAAACGATTAAATTCATCGTGTATAATGTAGAAAATAAGAAGTTAATAAAATTTGTTATAAAAAAAAATTTACTTGTATCTATTTATAAGCATATTTTATCTATTTATAAACAGAAATTAAAACTCGTAAAAAGGAAATAG
>JAYKKI010000003.1:25117500-25250000 GCA_039881145.1 Druceiella hillmani | reverse complement strand
AGTGCACAGTTGCTCGAAACATGCCATGAACTTTTTGTCCTATGACATTGAGTCATAGAACAAAAAGTTCATGGCTCATTTTTCCCACTCGGCTATTCGGAGAGAAGAATTTAAAAAAATTTCGTAGAATCGGTGGATGGAGATTTTCATGAACTCAAACAACATATAGGAATAAGATGGCTCTTTCTCCTACTTTGTGTAGGTACAATATTGTAAATTTTTAGAAGGGAATAAGATAACAATTTTGATGTATACAATATTATGCACAATCTTAGAAAATAATTAATAAAAAGAAAAGAAGATCTCTTCTTTGGACATGAAACTGAAAAAAGGTTAAAGAAATTGAGTTGTCTTCGTATGAAGTTAGTCAGAAAATTTCATGTTGTTCTTGGATAAAGCCTTAGGATCCCTGTCACGTGATTAGTCACACAAATTGGTTCTTTTCATCGATATTTGTTCGCATTTTGTTGATCATTTTGTTCACATACTTGAAATTTTGAAACTGCAAAAACTTAATGTTTATGTGGATGACCTGTATGAAGAAATTAATTGATTAAAGGAGTTATTATCTACATCGAAGGAATTATTATCTACATAGGAGTTATTATCTACATCGGAGGAATTATTATCTACGTAGGAGTTATTATCTACATCGGAGGAATTATTATCTACATAGGAGTTATTATCTACATCGGAGGAATTATTATCTACATAGGAGTTATTATCTACATAGGAGGAATTATTATCTACATAGGAGTTATTATCTACATCGGAGAAATTATTATCTACATAGGAGTTATTATCTACATCGAAGGAATTATTATCTACATAGGAGTTATTATCTACATCGGAGGAATTATTATCTACATAGGAATTATTATCTACATCGGAGGAATTATTATCTACATAAGAGTTATTATCTACATCGAAGGAATTATTATCTACATAGGAGTTATTATCTACATCGGAGGAATTATTATCTACATAGGAGTTATTATCTACATCGGAGGAATTATTATCTATATAGGAGGTATTATCTACATCGGAGGAATTATCATCTACATAGGAGTTATTATCTACATCAGAGGAATTATTATATACATAGGAGTTATTATCTACATCGGAGGAATTATTATCTACGTAGGAGTTATTATCTATATCGGAGGAATTATTATCTACATAGGAGTTATTATCTACATCGAAGGAATTATTATCTACATAGGAGTTATTATCTACATCGGAGGAATTATTATCTACATAGGAGTTATTATCTACATCGGAGGAATTATTATCTACATAGGAGTTATTATCTACATCGGAGGAATTATTATCTACATAGGAGTTATTATCTACATCGAAGGAATTATTATCTACATAGCAGTTATTATCTACATCGGAGGAATTATTATCTACATAGGAGTTATTATCTACTTCGGAGGAATTATTATCTACATAAGAGTTATTATCTACATCGGAGGAATTATTATCTACATAGAAGTTATTATCTACATCGAAGGAATTATTATCTACATAGGAGTTATCTACATCGGAGGAATTATTATCTACATATGAGTTATTATCTACATCGGAGGAATTATTATCTACATAGGAGTTATTATCTACATCGGAGGAATTATTATCTACATAGGAGTTATTATCTACATCGGAGGAATTATTATCTACATAGGAGTTATTATCGACATCGGAGGAATTATGTACATCGCAAAAATGGCAAACGATTTTCCATATTAGTAATTATTTTGCGAATGTATACAAAATCGTGTCATTTCTGCTATCCCCCATTCCCGCCACTTCAACATTTACAAAGAACGTTTTTTCTCTGATGAATGCTGAGTGGCGGGACGAACGAAGTAGAGCGTCCCTAAACTTAATAAAAACCGAATTATTTATCTATCTTAACATCGACATAGATTGTAAATACGCGGTTAAGACGTTTTTTAATAACAAATATTTGTTAGCTGTTGCTAGAAGCAACAAAAAATAGGTGTGGAAAAACTCTATTTGTTTTAAAAAAAGGTGGCAACCCTACCGGCAATTCTTACAGATAAGCTAACTGCTGTGTTCGGAGGAGAACGTGACACCAGAAGACAGACACTTTATATACCACTTGAAGACAGCAGTAAAGCAGCATTCCATAGTTATAGTCAGTATAATTAAGTTATATTTGTAATTGCACTTGCAATTAAAGTTAATAATATACTTTTATACTAAACTCTAAAATACGAGTTTCTTCAAGAAGTCACCTCTCCGTACAACAACTCATAACTCGCATATACGTGTGCTTATTTCTGTGCTCGTGTGTGTGTTTGTGTGTGTGTGACCACAAAAATCACAATTTTTGAGAAATAGCTTTCAAACTTGATCGAAAAATATGTACGTCTTGGGTAGTTTCAGGTCACTATTTAAAATAAACAAAATCGAGAAAAAGTCAGTGTTCAATTTTGCACTGCAAAAAAACATAACTTTTGCGTTTTTTTCTCAAATCTGCGTAATAATATTAAGTAGTAGAAATCAATAGTATAAAATATAAATGTAATACTAATTTGATTGCCGCTGCCGTCCCGTCCCACTACGACTAACGGCTCTCGAGTAACCTACGCACAAATGGAACGCCGATTACAAAACTACGCGCACAAACGGTGCGAAACGCATGAACGATGCACAGATTGCGAAACAATCCGAATAAACGGTTTAAAATAGCGCACCAACAATATACTGACTTTCGGAAATAGCACAGGTCACTCTCCTCTTCCGTGTATACCTAATCTATAAATAAGCGATTGTAGTACCTCATAGACACGGGAAAAAGGCAATTGGCTACGGTCCCGCCTGTCGCTTTTTATTTTATTTTTTTAAATCAAGTATATTCTTTTCTGGGACATGATTTTCTGCTCGTTTAATTATTATATTTTGCGATAATTTATAAAATAAATATGTATTAAATGATAATATTATTCTCAGCGTTCTCATTGTAGAACTACGTAAATGATACGATTTTTTTTTAATTTCTGAGCTACTTTTAGGTTTTTCGGCATTATTCTTCAGAATAAATAATTATCATTCATTTTTTCAATTTTATTATTTTTTCATTGTTTACTATTTTTGATTGACAATGATTTTTATATATATTTAAATTTCAGTTTATAATTTATTATTGCGCTGTGTGTGAGTGCTTAGAAAGCAATAAAATGACTTAAGGGTAGGAGATTGTTTTGTCTCCCTCTTTTTGTTTGTTGTAAATAATTTGTTTTGTATCACCAACTTATTTGGTTAGTACCTATAATTTTATATCTACAAACATGTTACTGAGCAGGTTTAAATTTCAAACTATTCTTATAAGTCATTGTTTTGTTTGAACGCGATGTGGTTGGAAAACGTATCCTTGTAGTGTCGGTAGATTTGCCATATGTAAAATCGCTTTTTCCGGGACATTTCTACTACAGGGCACAGATGTGAACTTTAAGGCAGAGTTAAATATAAAACCTCATTCACGTATCATTATTTATTCCTTTTTGTTTACAAATATACTGTAAAAGTCATCATACTATAACCACTAACGGTTTAAGCGAAAAGAAATTAGGTTGCCCAACAAAAGGTTCGTTGAACGGAAGAAAACCTTCAGACCAATAAAATCAACTAAAAATTTTCTTCTAGTATCAAATATTAAGTCAAATTTTTAATAAAATTAATTGAATCATTAAATAATAATAATTTAACACAAAAATTACAGTTACGTAACGTAACTGTTGTTTGTGAAAAAAACTAGTATTTGTGAATTCCGGGACAACAAAGTGAAATTACTGGACACGGGACAACACGCAAAATTACAAGACAATCCCGGATTTCCCGGCCATCTGGCAACCCTAAGTGTCGACCATAAGCTTATTATAGTGTTTATTAAGAAATCTTTCACATGAAGCTAATCTAATCAAGTCAAATATACAACGAAGACAATATTTCAGTGTATCACATTTATAAATAAACAAAAATTAATTTTATTTAGTTTTTAAGATCCACACTGAGTACCTATTTTCAAATTCTATATTAATATTATTATTATCAAATTACTTTTACAAAATTAAATGTATAATATAAAATATTAATTTATATAATAACATTAGGTAATAATTAACAATTAGGTAACAATTAGGTAATAATAAAAACGTGCGAGCCAGTACAGGGTTACTGCGCCAGCGTGCCATCGAGACAGTCATTCGGTCGACGCTATTGGTCAGAAAGAGAAACAGCTGTTTAGCTGATGTATAGCGTCAACTCGCTCGATCGACGCGACTGCCCGGAACGATCGAGACCGATTTGTAGTTAATTAGAAGTGCGCAAAATGTATCAGTGAAAAGAAAAGAGTGATATATATAAATTGTTGAAAAGATATATATCACTCATTTCTATCTTTAGTTCAGTATCTCAGTTATTAACGAAATTATTTATTACGCCCACGTTGAACAATGGTCATACAACGTGGTGATAAAAAATAATGCTAGATTCAAATTATGATAATTAAATAAATTGGAATAAATTGGCATATTTACACAATTTTAAATTAGAATTTTGAAATGAAACAAGAACTTCTGGAGTACTCATTATTCTAAGTTGTATATCATTTCACTCACTTGTCGCGTCGTTCTATTTTCACGACGCGACAAGTGAGTGAAATGATTGATTTGGTGAAACGGAAAAGACGCCGATCACTCCCGACATAGTGATATACTCATACATTTTGATTTCAAGTGAGCGAGTGATAAATATGATCATAACTAGGGTTGCCACCCGTACTTTATAATAAAGTATTGTACGTTATTTCGGGTAAACGTACTTTATACTTTATGAAAGCAAAAAAGTACGTGAAAATACTTTATTTTACCTATTTCGACTGTTGAAGGTTTTATTTAATTGTTTACGAAAAGAAACAAGAAATGTAAGCGTGTAACAGGATGAATCACGTCGATAAAGTTAAATGCTAAGCAGCACTGTATTTTTTAACGTAACGTAAAACGTCCATGTCAATTATCATCTCAATTTCTCATTGTTTACTGTTTGTTGTTCAAATATAATTTTTTGTTCTTGGTATGTTGTAGTGTTGTGATAAATATTCGATTATGGATGCATATAATTGTAGCTCACGGCAAACACCTGAAAAACGAATACAGGAATCGGACCCTAACATATAATTAGACGGCATCTGTAACTCTGAATACAGTACACTGAATAAATGTCCTAAAACAATGAATGCAAAGCAAACAAAACGAATGCCAAAGTATAAAAGTCTATGGGAAAAAGAACATGGTGTTTGATTAACCAAAGAACCTCAAAACGATTTTAATGAAAAATGCAAATTATGTGGAATAATTTTTACTATTGTTTCAGCCGGAATATATAGAAAAAATTTCATCTTAGGTGGATGTTTGCCTGTGTGAGTATAGGTTGGACAAACAAGCATGCAGGGATAGAATCACAATAAATCTTTGGTTTCGTGATGGTTTGGGGTGTCTGGTGTGTATGGTGGTAGGTGAATGGTTTTTATTTGTTTGCAGGTTAAGCAACATCTGGAAACAAAACAGCATAAATCGAAATATAAGCTGAAAAAATCATCTGAACTGCTTGAAAGTTTTCTTGGATCTGCGTCTGTTTCCACTTCTTCCCAAAGTTAATTTTGCAGTGATAAAGACAATGTTACTGCTGCTGAACTACCTAGCCTTAACATATCACACTGTTAAGCATATTTTGGCCTTTAAATGTATGGACTGTACTGTTAAGTTAAATAAAATTATTTATGTTAATTCAAACACAGCTACAAGTATTCATTTAGCCAGGACCAAAATGGAAGCTCTAGTTACAGAAGTGTTGGGGCCATATGCGTTACAAAATGTAACAAACGATTTGAATACAGGCCATTTATTGTTCTGCTTCCAACAAAAAAATGTAAACTTTTCCCATTAGTTGTGCAATATTTTACAGCTGAAAATGACATTCAAAGAAAATTAACTGATTTCTATGAAAATAGTGATGAATCAACTGATTGCATGATTCATGCAATTCAGAAGTCAGTAGAGCAATGCAAATTATTATTTGGGAATATAATCTGGGCTAAGTGCTAACAACACAAATGGTAATTTTGAAATAAACCATTCATTATTTATAAACATTAGAGATTTGGTACCGGACTTGATTAAGGGAAATTGTTATGCACATATAGTGCACAATTGCACGAAACATGCCAGGAATTTTTTATCCTATGACATGGAGAATGTTATCTTTAAAATCTACGCTCATTTTTCCCACGCGGCTGTTCGGAGACAAGAATTTAAAAAAATTCATAGAATCGGTAGATGGAGATTTTCGTGAACTCAAACGCCATGTAGAAACCAGATGGCTCTCTCTCTCTCCTACCTTATGTGGATACAATATTGTTAAATTGGAAAACCACATTTTATATGTGCTTAGTAAAACTGTAAAATTTTTAGAAGGGAATAAGATAACAATTTTGATGTATACAATATTATGCACAATCTTAGAAAATAATTAAAAAGAATTACTGAAAAGAAAAGAAAATCTCTTCTTTGGATAGGAAACTGAAAAAAGATTAAAGAAATTGAGTTGTCTTCGCCTAAAGTTAGTCAGAAAATTATAAAAAAATTCATGTTGTTCTTGGATAAAGCCTTAGAGTACCTGGAGTCACGTTGTTAGTCACACAAATTGGCTATTTTCATTGATCGTCATAAATTTAAAAAGTAGGTAATGTTGAATATTAGCATTTTGTTCACATACTTATAATTTTGAAACTGCAAAAGCTTGATATTAACATGGATGACCTGTATGAAAAAATTAATTTATTGAAAGAGTTATATGCACAAGTTAATAATTCTGTCGATTTTTCGGAATTATCTACATCGCATGACTGGCAAAAATTTTTCCATAGTAGTAATTATTTTGTAAATATATACAAAATCGTGTTATTTCTGCTATCCATTCCCGCCACTTCAACATTACAGAGAGAGTAATTTCTCTGATTTATGCTAAGTGGCGGAACGAACGAAGTAGAGCGTCTCTAAACTTAATAAAAACCGAATTATTTATCTATCTTAACATGGACATAGATTGTAAATACGCTGTTAAGACGTTTTTTGATAACAAATATTTGTTAGATGTTGCTAGAAGTGACAAAAAATACGTGTGAAAAAAAATCTAAATAAGTAAATAATACTTTATTTTTAGATGTACTTTATTTTTTTTTACCTTAGAAAATAGATATACTCTATTTGTTTTAAAAAAAGGTGGCAACCCTAACCATAACATATGAGCTATATCTCTATATCTTATATCTCTCACTCATAAATTACACATCTCCAGTAGTAATAGTAAATATTCTTTACACTTTACACACAAACGGATACGGATAGGCGAGTACGTATATAATTGTGTAGGCAATTAAATCTGTTCGCTTGTATGGAGTCTCGGGGATGTACTAGCGGTACCCGTTACTGTGTGCTTACAGCCTACCATCCTCATGGCGAAGATTGTTTAATTTACTACGTAACTTTTCATCATGATAACTTCGAAATCTTTTGAGATATCACAATGAAACAAAAATTATTTTAGTTCAGTGGTTATTATCTATAACGTACCTAAAAGATAAGTGTTAATAGGTTTAGCAGCTTTTTGAAATAATTAATTAATTTTCTGTTAACATTGCCAACTTGTTTAGGTCCCCGTCAAAAAACCCCATTGCTTAAAACGCTGTTGAAAACAAAGTTGTGACTGAAATTCTCAATAGCAGTTCTCAATTGTTAAGTTTACAATCCAACTCGGCAAAGTGAACTAGCAGTGATGTTGGACTCGAATGAAGAAAAAGATAAGACAAAAGAAACAAATTACAGAACAATAATTAGTGTCAACAAAAAAATATTAAAAAGAATAAATATATGCAAAAATTGACTTCCAGAAAATGCATATGACTAGCTATGATGGGCTTTCTGTGCTGAGTCGGAAGTTTTTCCCATCTCATCAAATAAAAAATTACAATTTAACGATCTTTTTCTTTAAATTAAAAATAATAAAACTTGCTCCTCTAATTGATAGTATATAAATTAAACAAAAGACAATATTTTGACAAAAAATTTCATTACTTCATGTGTCAGCTCAAGAATTTCATATAAATATGTTACCAGCTTACATACAGCTAATATGCTTTATCATTGTGCTAAATTTTATGTTTCTATCCAAATCGGTTTCTGAAAAAAACAATTGTAGCGAGCAGACACACGAACGGACATGTGTGTAATTTTGCACGGATTACGTCTTTTTTTCAGATAAGGAACAAAAAAAAACACAAAATATGACAAATTGTATTATTCATCATTATTTCAATTCTGTTTAAGAGAATAAAAATCATACAGCCATAATTAATTTTTCATTTAGATTCCCAATTCCAGTATTGATAGTCCATCAAAGCTCTATTTTCCACAATAGATTTACAATTCCAGTATTGATAGTCCACCAAAGCTATTTCCTTCATGGTCGTTTTGTAATTTTTGTTAAAGTTTAAATTTTACAAAGACCATTCTGCAGTGCATTTTACCCCACCTATATTTACATTTGGAAATGCTGCAATGTTTCCTAATATGATTATGTATAGCGAGATATATTTGAAGATGCGAACCAGTAAAACTAGATTTGGGAACCACACATTATAAATAAAACTATTGAACATCAATGGACATTTCTTAGTCTTTGATAGGTGAATGTGTTTTCTACATCCTCTTATCTTTTCTTTGGTACGGGGGTCCAATTTTTCTAAATGTCAGCAAGTGTCTTATTAAGGTTTGCGCATGTCTCTAATGTTAATTCTATGTTTATTGTGTTTTACCGACTTTTTGGAAGCTTTGAAAAATATCAATACACCCAACCAACATCAACAAGAATTCTAAGTCCTGTAATATATTCGCCAAATTTTGTGCCTCTGTTCTAATTTCCTCTTTTTACATGTCATCTATAAATATGGATTCTAACACCCCTAAAATATTTATTTTATTTTTTTTAAATTTATAATTTTCTTTAAATAATATAAAATATCTTTTTTATATTATTTAAAGGTTTTCCAAGCTTCCTTTAATTCCCTTTGGTTAGTTTTCTTTTTTGAGGCAAACTTTACTGAGAAATTTTCATTGTTTTTTTCTAAAAAGTAAAAAAAAAACTTCGATAAACTTTCAAACCAATGTTTAATAAATAAACATTTATTACAAAAATATCTAAATCCTAACTATGACATTAAACACATAAAACTACAAAATTCCTAGCTATTGATTTTTTTTATAACTTTATACAAAATTGCAATTTAAGATACACTGTTCAGCTCATGTCCCAGGACATTGCACTGCAATGAAACTGATGAAATGCAATCTTGTAAGACACTGTCGTCTATATTACACCTATCGACGTATAAGCGATGACTAGTGAAAACCACATAAAAATCAAGCCAGTAGTTCTTATGTGATGCACTTTCATTTGCACAGGCAACATTTAAAAAAATTATTCTTATTTTCTTTAACTTAATTATTAAATAGTCCCCTGAAGTATATATTCTACGAATCTGAAGACTTTCTTTTACTATTGAATTATTATTAAACAGACAATAATTGAAATTAGTTAGATAGAATGAACAGACAGATTTAGTCTTGAATTGGAATGAAACAGAAAACCTCATTTCAAAATCAGTTACAAAAGTTTAATTATCTAACTATATATAACTATTACAATACCTTAAATTAATAGATCATAATTTAATAGGGTATCCTTTTTCTAATTTTATTAAATTTCTCGATTCATAATATATTTTTGCAAAATATATAAAGCATTGAAAGTTCAATAAACTCTACACATAAATTAAATAATTGACGTCATTCACTGGAAATACGGAATCAAGAATTGAGACTATTTTGGACGGACGAGTGAGTGACGGATGAGGACAGACAAGTGAGTGAACTGTTCCGACGAATAGTGCACACTATGTAAGGTAATGGTAATTGCATGCAGATTAGATTTCTAAGCTTGTAGAATTTCAGATACATGACACACTTAGCTATACTCATTATTTATTTTTAATTCCCTTTGAGAATGGATGAGAAAGACAGGGCCATCTCTACATGTTTGACAAAACTGTGAATTTGGTGCCCACATCAAAATGTGATACCCCAAGCAACTGCTAAGTTGCTTAATATAGCTAGGCGCAATGCCTATGAAAATCAATAATTATAAAAAATTTATTTGAAGTGAAGTGTTTACTTTGACAATAATATATGAGTAAGCAACTGTATGAAATAAAAGGATTTCCCATTGCAAGTCATAACAACAAAATCTATATCATTGACAAATTATTTATTTTTGTTGTTATCAAACTAAGCACAGTATAAAATGACTTCACTACTTTATTAATTAAACTTAACCATAAAGATATTTTTTCCCAACTATAACTCGAAGATCAAAGGATTAACATTGCCTGTCTAGAAATAGACAAATAGACTATACAATACCGTTTTAATGATACTAATTGTCATGATTTCATTCAACATATGTAAGTAAAATTCATTAATGAAGTTTGTATTATTAAGGTGTAATTTTAAATTCAATTTCTCAATCTTCATTTAGGGATCGTTTGCATGGACTACACAAAACAAAAGACAATAGGAGCTGTCATAGCAATCAGAAGCCTAAAAGCTAATAAAATCTGCCGGTAAGATTCAAACAAAGATGTGAAAAAAATAAATGTTTGGATTTCAAAGACAGCAAAATCGTATGTATAATAAAGTAAACCTAGTGGCAAACTCTCGATAATGTAATTTTACAATAAAACAAAAGTAAGGTTGACAATCTATAATATTTCTGAGAACTTAACATTACCTCTTTACCATATTCTTCAATCTATTAAACGGTACTTAAATATAAATAATATGGCTATTCATACATTGAACGATCCTGAAAGATAAAATATATTAGAAAAACATTTGTCACTTAGGTACATAGATTAAAATAAATGTAATCTTGTCATTTCAATAAAAACAATCTTGACATTAGGAGGAAATGAATTTTACACTGATAGCTAATAACTGCAAATATTATTTTTATATTTATAATAAGGATCGGAAAACAATGGACATCTGCTACAATTGTTTTAAGTTTATCTCTAGAGCACTTCAAATCAATTTACTCCGAATGTGCCATTTCAAAAAATCAATTTGTTTACCAAAAAGACTGTCCCTTATGTAGTGTTAAATGTAGATGTCTAGTTCTAAAACCCAAAAAGTTTAATTTTTTTGTTTTAACTTTCTTCAAGAATATAATCTTGAGAATGTACATTAATTATAATTTTCTTAAAATTTCCCAATAATAGAAATAAAACTTCTTAATTGGCAGTTCCAGGTTAATGATGTGAGTCATCACATCTTCAGTAGAATATACTCTCTTAAACATCTTCAACATTTCATTCCCCTTGAAAGTAAAATACATGTATCTCATGTGTCAAGCATTGCTATTGCCTCTTTTAAGACTGAGGAGATGTGTGCTATCCAGATCTTCTAGAAAAATTGCTTAACAAACTTGCAACCCCTTCAACATTTCTGTATTCACTACATCTTTAGCGTCAAAAAATCTGATCACGTACTCTGACATTAGGATGCGACTCAGCTGGATGGAAATTCATGTCCGGTACAATTTTCACATTCTTTCACAGCTTTATAATATTTTAAATAACCCTCACAGTCTCTTTTATCTTGTTGCAAAATTCGCAGCCCTTTCTAGCCGTTGCCCTGGAGCGTGAGCGTTCTAAGAAACTGCTCACGCTCCTTACCCCCAAATATACTACTTCTTTCTGTAAGTATTTGTTCACCGTTCACGCTACCAAGTTAGGGAACTAACTCATTTCCAACACCAGACTTTCACAGTCCATTCTAGCTTTCAAAAGCCATCTGGAAAAATCATACCTCCCCTAACTTTAAACATTCCATTTCCTTTCTCATCCTCCCCTCAACTCAAATCCAAAACCACACCCGACATATCAAATTAGATTATTTTTAACTGACTTCAAAAAAGAAGGTTCTCAATTCATCGGAATCTTTTTTTTATGTATGTTCAGTGATAATTCTTTACTGAGTGGACCGATTCGGATAATTTTTTTATTATCCTAAAAATGTAAAATTATCCTAAAAAATTATTTTACTATCCTAAATATCTTTAAATGTATTTACGTCGAAATTACAATACATTTTCAAAAAACCCACAATCAATGAAGAAGATATCTCAGGAATGGTTACGCTGATCGACTAAAAGCTTCTTTGTTAAGGATTTTTTTCTTTGAATGAAAACTTCTTTTGTAATTAACAAGTCACAGTTGAGATTACAAAAAAAATGCATTTTCCTTTCAAGAACAGCCATTTTCTATGAAACAAATTTTTAAAACTCTTCTTCCGCAAACTAAGTATTTGACATACTAAAGAAATTTTTGATTTTTTATTTCAGATAATGGAGAAATCAAACTCACCGTTCACTGACAAAACTGGCTACTACTACTTACTTTTGTTCAACATGTATTTATTTCATTATTTGATTGATATATGATAAACGCAATGTAATTGTTTTTAATTTATTTTGGTTAAGTGAAAATCTTTTGATAAACCTGTAAGTATATACTTTGCTTTAAAAAACAATATTTCACTTTATTTCTAGATTTAAAAGACGAGAGAACATAGTTTTACTTGCTAAATTTATGGAAGGCTGAAAAACTAATTTTTCTGAAGTTATCACACATTTACCATGACATTAGAATAGCCTCATATAAAACATCATTTTCTAATGAAATTTTGAATATCTTATAAATTAAAAAAAACACTAAGAAGACATTCTAAACTTTATTGATCACAATAACAATTCAGACTTACTAAACTTGATTTTTTTGTTTCTTATACATTTTCATAACTTTTTTACTGGGCACCAAACCTTGAGTGAGACCTGGTCGTTTTAATTTAATTTTATTGACATTATCTTCCGTTTCTTTATTTTCATTTTCTGTGCTAATTTCAATACAAGCAGGTATGCTTGGCGTTACTCCCACGTTGACTGCATTGTTTAAGTCCTGTATATTTGAGAAGCAAAAAAATAAACAAATAAACATAAATATAAAATCAATTTCACACTGAAATAAACTGGTTAATATGCTTACATTCAAAAAGTTTATATATTCTAATTCTTATCACAAAATAGAAATAATGAATTTAATTTAAATCAATTATCACAAAAAACTTTCATAAAGAGTGGATTCACTGGGCAGGAATTGTTTGCTCTAAAGAGTAGTTTATATAGACTATTAGAATGAACATTAACATTGTGACGAAAAGGGCATTGATCCAACTCTAATCAGTTACAATCATTTTCACTTTAAATACAATATTGAAACAAGTAATATAAATATACAGATATCTGGGCGATATTTTTACCACTATTTATTGTCAACCTAAAGCCATTCTCTTCTTAAACGGTGGTAGATGTCTCCAAAAACTGCTACCCTAATTGATACTACTGACAATAATGACTGATAGAAAATAAACCCTTTCCTATTCAATTGTTTTTAAATTTAAAATCTTATTACGTAACAAAGCCTATTGGTAATTTGTATGTTGAGGAAAAAATTTGCAATAAAATTATTCCAAAACTCATTTAAATAAATAGTCGCATAATTATTAAATCAGCAGTTTCGGTTAACTTTTCAATTCAATAGGTTATTCGACTAATTATTTTATTTTATAAATTATAATTTCCGCAAAACAGTTTATAAATACAACAAACTATTATGGTAATAAACTGAATATATACAGAAAAATTTGCAGGGAAACTGCAATTTTAAATCAAATTCAACAATTATATACAATTAAATGAAACTACGTGATGTAGTATTATTTCTACTTTCTTTAATTTCTTTACCACAACCTAGGCTTTGTTGTATTACAACATCTTCAGGTGGGATATGAGCAAAGATTCTTGCTAATATCCCACCTGAAGATGTTGTAATACAACGAAACCTAGGTAATGGTAAAGAAATTAAAGAAAGTAGAAATAATACTACATCACGTAGTTTCATTTCATTGTGAATAATGAATTTCTACAAAATTAACGCCAAATATATTCAAATTACTTATATACAAATAAAATGGAAGTAAAATATTTCATGAAATATACATGTAATAAAATGAAATAATACCATACCTTTTTTATATTATCCTTATTATCAGGGACAATTATCAAATCAGTATCATGCGCAAATTTACAGTTGTGGCCAAATCGACAGCGTCCTTTCCGATAATTCCAGCATATCTTTTTTGAATTTATTGTCAATATTTTGTCTTTACCGGGAATCTTAAACAGTCAGACTCTATGTACTTTACGATAATAAGGTTTAAAAGTATAAATTTATTGCATGTTGTTAGATTTTTATACTTGTACCAAAGAACACGTCATTCAATCAATAAATAAGAGGAACTTTTATTAAATTTGCTTACAGTATGAAAGCAAGCGAAAAGAAAAGATCAACTATATATATATACATATACATTTTCAACCTATCTCTCAGCAAGGTGGGGTAACAATGATGAAACATCAAGTACATCTCCCTGTCACGTAGCAATGACCATGTTATCAAAGGTTTAAAAATATATAAATTTAATCACAAATCCCAGTACAGGGTATCATGTTAGGTAAACTTACAATTCCATTTAAAATTGTTTTTGTTACTCGAAAATTAGATAGCACTCAACAAATTTCAGACTCAGGTGGGATTTAAATCCATGGATGCAAACATGGAATAACTCATTATATAGATTAGAATATTTGAAATCGATTATGAAATGACGTACTTTGGTACCTATTTCCCTAATGACATAACAAAGCCCATTTCTTGTTTATACTTATTTAAGATTTCATTTAAATTTAATTATTCAAAAATTACGTTTCAAGAAAAAGAAGTTTAACTTGTACCATTTTTACATGTGTTTCTAATACAGCAGATTTAGCATTCTCTGCTTCGGTAAACGGGTTAGAAAAAACGGAGTTCTTGGAAGACGAACTTGATCCAAATTGAGGTTTCGGTAACTTACTACCATTGCAAAGTGATGGAATATTTCTGTAATGATAGTCCTTCGTTTTAACCATAATATTCGTTATAGCTTAACTCAAATAAGTCAACAAAAATAATCGTGCCATACTTCTCTTCACCAGTTTTTTGTATTCCTTCATCAGAATCGGAATCCGTCGATGACGTTTCGTAGTCTACTAAGGAATTCATAATGAAATTTGTGTAATAATGTTAACAATAAACTAATCAAAGAACATGTATGAATGTTGTATGTTTCACCTAAATACAAACCACATAATATAATTAAATAGAACACAGAACCGAGTATTTAACTTTAAGCCGTGTGCATAGATAATATACTAAATTCGTGTGGTCTGTTCTCTATACTCTATGCAAAATAACTAAACCTATTGTTTAGTAGTAATGTACGTTCGTGCAATATCGATGTTCTAATAAGTAATATTGTTCGCCAATTATTAAATATATAAAAGACCAAAATAATGATGACATGATGTTCGACCCGATCATATTAATTTAAGACATAATTTGATTCCGTGATACTATTCCATATAAAGTTCCTTTTTTTCCTAAATATTGCAGACCTTAAATAAAACCTGTAAATGAAAAAACGACTAAAAAGGAAAGAGAAAAGGTTATATTCAAAATGTACAGAGACACTTACAAAAAACAGAGATTAGAAGGACTATACGTATAGAGAAAAAAAGACTTTAAAAGTCTTCTTTCTTCAATAAATAAACAGAACAAAATAAACATACCGAAGATCTGTAACTATTGAAAATTTATTTATGTTATTCTGTCATTCACCAAATGCGATATGTTCCAAGTCCGCTGTAAAATCAGACACATTGAATTGTTCCAGTGAAATTGGGTTTCAGAAGTCTTTTGATTTGAAAGATTCTGGTATTGATCTTTTTTATTAAAATGTAATTGATATTAGTCCAATAAATTCAAATGAATTTTAAAAGGATTTTGTTTCTTTGAAATGTAACTCGTTAGGCGCTTCGCTAATAAAATTCTGTTGAAATATGACGACAAGAAAATTACGTCCATGTGTCTTTTTTTTAAATGAGGGCCATCTGGAACTTTAGTGTTACCTGGAAAAAAAGATGAAACTTCCTTTCATATCTCTGACATACTATTGAAATTCTCAAATCCCATATAATATTAATAGAATCTGTCTTCTTATCCTATCATTTTAATTTAAATTAAAGCAGAATCTCATTAATTAACACTACACTTTTTTTATTTAATTGGTTCTATAGTGCGTTATTCTTTCTGTTCTAAATTCCTTACTCTTCAATATATACTCTTATTTGATCTATTAATTTGTAAATATTTTCTATCGTGCGTTATAATACGCTAATGATCTACTTTTATATACTTTTGTTAAGTTAATATGGGTTCCAGAAAATACTTTAAACTTGTCAACTTGGGAAAATGGGTACACTTTCACGGTATGCATCTGTCTCCACCAAAGGGCGCAGTGATGATGTTTATCAGAAATATAATAATTCCACCTATTTTTATTTCTTATAACTTTGCCTTGACACCTATTCCATTTAATACCAAATCGTAGGTTTGTTCCTAGACTCAAAATTATTCTTAAACACTCATATTGAATATGTCATTTATCGATGTCAGACTAATATGATTATGGTGTATGGTGGAGTTCACGCATTACCACGTTAAAGTTAATCCATAATGCTCTGTTACGCATTCATACAGACCGTGGTTAATTGCTTCTTTACCCGTATCCAAAATCAATGCCACTAAATTGACCTGCGTTCAATCTCAAGTACTGAGGATCATTGCGGGTGTAATGAAAATCAGGTCCATAAATGCCCGACAAGTGGAATGTGTTGATCTTTCTTTACACCTTCATCTACGATGTCTAGATGGTAGTTAACCAGTGAAAGCAACTAGGTTTTCCATGCAACTAATTTTTCCCAAAACTTACCTACCTCTCTGGACTTATTGTGTGAACATGTACCTTCTCGGCCTTTCCGCTTCTTTTTCTTCTTACTGTTCGCTTCCAAAGATTCAAATCAATCTCTAAACCAGTTTGTCAAAACTCCTATAATTTCCATTTTACTCTGTAATTATCAGACCAAATATAAATTTGTGTTTTGGAGTTGGTGCCAGAAAATACACATATTAATTACCTATTCAATTCTATCTTAAATTATTTTTGGATGAATTTAATGCGAATATATACGGCCGCATGAAAGAAACGGAAATACAACTATGCCCATGCATCTTTTTACTGCCCAGCTACCTTTCATTAGACATATTTCCACCTCCCAAATGAATCTTTGGTGTCAAACCTTGAAATGCCGAGCTATTGTAAAGGTATGCTTGGTTTAAAAAAATTCGCAGACCTCTTATCTTCTCCGACGTCTTAAGTTTTTTACAACCCTTCTCTATAATCCTTTTTTCACCAACTGTATCTTTCTGACTACGCAGATCAAGCAGCGTACGTTTTATTTGGAGAGATTGAGATCGGATGTCGTTTTTGCATAGATCCCTTGTAACTGCGACATAGTAGATAATGAAATAGCAGATAATGAATAGAACCCTGTTAGGCGCCGCGAACGGGAATTCATTTTTTTTTATTCTCATAGTAGATATAAAATTTTGCATTTGTTTAAGTTGATCTGCGGTGTTAGCTCCGACTTCAAAAATAAGTTAATTATTGCCGATAATTAGATACCTATTATGAGTTATTTATTTTTTAATTTTAGTACGTATCTTTTTGAAGTCGGTTTTTAAAAGATATTTTATTTAAGAATTTTTAGTGATTAATAGATTACTCAACACATTATACCTACATTCAAATATTTTCTTTTTAGAATATTATATAATCATTAAAGTCATGGGCAGAAGCCAATACATAGATAATTTCCTCTTTGTCTGAAGTTGGTTATCAACTATACACAGAAGCAGAGGCACTGTAGTAGAGGTCAACTGTCAGCTGTTAAATGTTGAGGAGTTCTGTTCAACATATCCGATGTCCAACCTTTTGTACCAGCTTTTGTAAAGTAACAACTACCAATGGCAAATATCTTATATCATGGTCGATTTACTATCATCCATTAAGTTTCATTGCTTGTTTCCAGAACTTATTAATAGACCTTGATCTTGTCAATGGTGCAATTATTTTGCAAAGTAATGATTACTAGTAGCAAATATCTTTAATCAGGGTTAATTTACTAGCATCCTTTATCATTGCTCGTCTCCAGAACTCATTATCACACTCTGAACCGGTGAGTAGTGTAGTTATATTGCTAAGTAATAACTACCAGCAGCAAATATCTTGAATCATAGTTTATTTACTGCCATTCGTTGAGGAACTCCATCGTTCATTTCCAAATCTTATAGTCAGATCATCGTCATATTTATGTGGGACCACAACTAATGTATCCTCTTTCAAAGAAAAAAAGAATCATCGAAATCGGTCCACTCGGTAAAGATTATCGCTGAACGTACATATACCTATAAAAAAAAGATTTTGACGAATTAATAACCTCCTCCTTTTTTTGAAATCGGTTAAAAATGAAACTCGTCAAGTACGGCTGGAACTCGCACTACGAGAGTTCCGTACACATTTATGAACATTTAATGGTACATAATATTCCTTCACTGTCAGAAGGTGTGGGGGAGATCATCCCACATCAAGGGTTTGAGATAATTTTATAGCCCATCTACTTTTCTCTCAAAACCTTGGTTCTCAAAATATTTTTTTTTTTTGAAGACTCGATGGTATCTCATATGCGTATGGGACATTATTATATTCTCACTCTTTTGACTAGGCTGTGTGACAGAAAGTCCTCAAACCTGCGATTGTGGGGTTGAGGAGAGCGATCTAAAGCTTTTCATTTTTTCATGTCCATTAAATAATAAATTTTCTTCGTTCATTTATAAATTATTGAAATATAAAATACGACTACCTATTAACATTAGAACTACTTAATCAGTAACTAATAAAACTATTTAGAATTAATCATACAGTAAATACAAAAGTACTACCTCAAAAAAGTAAATTCACATATGTGTTTTTATCTGTATTGATTTATATATTATTTGTATATTTATTTTTATTACGCCATTTTATTTACATATTTTGTATTCTCCTCTAGTTATATTACTTACAAATATATTTTACATTTATATTACCTTCAAATATATTTTTACATACATTTCTGTTTTATCTATTTAATCGTGGTTTACTGCTTATTTAATATTTGTTTTGCTGTAGGGGGCGAGGGGCTTTCTGTAACAGGGGTAAGTAGTAACAGTGCTTGTTCACTAGGAATTTAAACTTTATTAACGTATTTCTTTGACTCAATCTTATCTTTATAACGCGCCGGGTCACGTCATCACAGTCAGTGTCCCACCAGATGGCGCACTGAGTGGATGTGTGCAAGCGTTCCGTTGTCGGCAGGTAACGTATAATTTTACTTCCGTAAACTTTTGGTTGACTTTATTATTATCGTCTTTTTCTTTCTATGTTTTATTTGGTGTTAAAATGTATCTATGTATGGTGTAGTGTAACAGTTTTCGAGATTACTAAGTTGATTTAATAGTTAAGGTATTAAATATTACGAACTATGCCTTAGGGTTAATTGTAACACAATCTTGGGTTATGTTGTAACATGTTACAACTTGCCCCCATATTGATGTATGTTATTGATAATGTAATATACCTTATTTGTTTTTTTTAGAATGAGAGTGTATAAGAGAAAGACAGAGCGGGCAATGCAAAGCCAAGAGGTATATTAACTAGCTGTAGCTGAAGTTTTAGAAAACAAGTGCAGTATTCGGAAGGCGAGGAAGAATTTCGGTTTATGTCACGTATCTCTTAACAGATACATTAAGAAAAAGAAGAATAATGAAAGTCCAAAAGTCGGTTATGTCAAGCCTAGAAGGAAGAAGAATGTAAAATGTATTCATATATCCTCAAGTGCGCTGAAATATATTTTGGATTACTTCTTATGGAAATAAGGAAACTAGCTTACCAATGTGCTGTACAACTTAGTGCTAAAATATTCCCCCTTCTTGGCATCAAAATAACAGTGCTGGTCCGGACTGGTCCCATAATTTCATGCGCAAAAATCCTTACCTGTCTTTAAGAACTCCAGAAACGACATCATTGACAGACTCAGACTAACGTTGATTCTTTCTTTGAAACATATCAACGCCTTTTCCAAAAATACCAATTTAGCGCTTCTCGAATATGGAACATAGATGAAACCGGGGTCACCACCGTTCAAAAACCAAAGAAAATTGTTGCTGCTCGAGGTCAAAAGCAAGTTGGCGCAATCATATCAGCTGAGAGAGGAACAATTATAACACTTGCCTGTGCCGCTAACGCTGCAGGTAATTTTATTCCGCCGATGTTCATTTTTCCCAGGCTTAAATACTCTGAAATGTTCAAACGAGGTGGACCTCGAGATTGCATCGGAGCTGGCAATTCTTCAGGGCGGATGACAGATGATCTTGAGGGATTTTTAGTTTTTATGGATCATTTTATCAAACACGCGAAACCCACTAAGGAAGAGCCAGCTCTGTTACTGCTCGATAACCATTGTTCACATGTGAATATTGCAGTTGTCGAAAATGCCAAAGAAATCAATGTTATCATGTTATCGTTTCCCCGTCATTGCTCCCACAATTTACAACCTATGGACGCAGGAGTCTATGGCCCGTTTAAAAACTACGTTAATATGGCACATACAGCATGGATGCATAATAATCCGGGGAAAACGATGACAATATATGACATCCCAGGTGTAGTGAAGGAGTCATTACCACTTGTCTTGAACCCTGCAAATATTATGAGTGGATTTAAAGCTTCCGGTGTTTGGCCTTTCAATGTTGATATTTTCCAAGACAGTGACTTTGCGCCCTCTTTTGACACTGATCGTCCAGATTCTACTGAACAATCAGAAAATACTCTAAATGTGAGTGACTATTTATCGTTGAATCTCGAACATCCAGAACTATTACATTCGATTCCTGAATTAGACATCAGCACGTCTGAATTATACGTCACATCGAAACTGCAAACAAACCAACTCCGAGCTGTTCTGGTCAAAACCAATTTCTCCCATCGAAGATTAGTCCATTACCGAAAGCATCACCACGGAAAACAAATATAAATAGCAGGCGCAAGAGGAAGTCCGCTGTTTTGATAGACACACCAGAAAAAGAAGCTTTCGGAATGTAATATGAGAAAAAGATGAAGAAAAAGCAGAAAAAAGATGATAAAGATAAAGAAAAGGAAAAACGAAAGGGAAAGGGTAAAGGCAAAGGTAAAAAATCAGCAATAAATAAAGATGAAATAGAAAGAGTTAAGAAAAGGATTTTATGTTCAGATTCTTCAGATTTGGATTCAGAATCTGAAGAGTGGTATTGTCTAGTGTGCAGCGAAGGGTATAGTCATTCAAAAGGTGATTGGGTAGAATGTATGGTATGTAAGATGTGTCAGAGGAGATACTATTTCTTTTGTTTGTATCAACTGTAACTCAGATGGAGACTAAATTCTTTGATATTATATGATGTTTACGTGATGATTACGAGACTTAATTTGGAGGTTTGTAATTTAACTTACTGTGAATTTGAAGTGCCTAGTTGGTATATAAGTACCTATATTTAAGTACAAAACACGATGAATAGTTAAAAACTAAAATTTTTAATTTTTTGATTACTTATGTAAAAAGTATATTTCAGTTAATTATTTAATAGAAGAAACATTTTATAGAAGTTCCTCATTATTTTTGTTAATTACCTAATTATTTATTGAAAACAAAGCGAAATGTGTAGAGAATAAATGATTAAAGGTATAAAATTCTCGTTTTCATTGTTATTACTACATGCCCCAATAGATGTTACAACAAACCCCAGCACGGGATAATACTTCACTACTACTAAAAAGGGAAGTATTACTACTATTAATTGTAATACTTCCCTTTTTTTAGAAACAAATAATTCTGAGATTTTGATATTTTATCAATTAGACTTCATAGAAGAATGATTAGAGTATCAATCAAAATTTAGTTAGTGATAATTTAACCAATACATCTCAAGATATATTATTATTTTTAAAAATTATTACAACAAGCCCCTCGCTCCCCTATAATTTTTTTGTTACCAAGCAACAATAACAGATATCCGGAATATGATTTGATCAGTGTTGTCTAGCCATACCTTCTAATCTTGACATTGACAATGTTTGTGGAAGGAATGATTGCCGTAAAATAAAAGATATCAATGTATCCCACTCGCCCTTAAATGGTAAGCGTTTTGATTTTGAAATTTTTGCAATGATTGAAATTTTGACGTCAAAATATTTAATTTCCGCTGGGGTGATATTGAGTTTAACTATGTTTTAATTATATCGATATTGTTAAACGACACATTTGTTCGATGTTTTTATTTTTAAGCAAATGATAGGTCGAAAATTTTAATATTTTTCTACTAAACAATTATCAGGATACTAGAACTTTTCGACAAAAAAGAGCAGTTATTAAATGAATAGCCCTTTTTATTGGTATATATATATATATATATATATATATATATATATATATATATATATGTATGTGTATATATATATATATATATATATATATATATATATATATATTAATACGTGAACAGAAAACTTTGTACCCCTTAAGTATATTGTTCGATTGGTATAGTTAAAGTTTATATTGAGAAGGACCTGCGAGCTGTTCAACCACTGGGCACCACTAATATATATAATTTTTTCCTTGCCTTTTTACATTCATCGGTAAAATCTAAATGTACCTTATACAATGCAAACATACCAACATAGTCGTTTATTGAGATGGCGTTTAAACATGGAGCAGCGAAATCAGTTTGTAACACAATAGTTCAAACAGCTAGCGAAGGATCTAATGTTCAAACAGCTAGAGAATTTTAAGTTGAAGTTACCCAGTTTTTCAGTTAAAAATCTGAAGAATTCTGCAAGGAAGGAAATTTGTCTCTACATACATAGGTGGCGACGTGGTAGATAATGCTGGTGACCATATAATTGAACATAGATTTTATTAATTACATATAAAAAAATAACATGTTTTTATTAAATGAGTCAGCGGGTTTATTTTATTCTCTCCATCAATCTGAGTAGTAAGTATTAACTTATATATCAAAATTCTCGGTCACATTGTATAAAGACGTGACCAAGAATTTTTCAAGAATCAAGAACAGACGAAATTTTTAATATTCAAACAAAATATTTTAACTGTAATACATGCACCGAAGGAATAAAGCTTAACATTGACTCGAACCACAGTTTTAAGTAGAGCTTTCACTCTCGAATCCGATTTGCAATGTCCGCGTTTTCTAACGTCAATTATTTTCCATCCTACAGGATTCAGTATTAGAGATATGAATTAAAATTACTTATATTTGTATAAATTGTTCAAGAATGGATCTTTATTCTGTCGTAAATCGTACTTGTGTTAGATTTTTGAGAGCGAAAATAAAATTATAAAACATTTATTACTTATTTGTTTAACACTTAAAAAGAAATAAATCAATAATCTAGGACTGAGTTACACCATTTTGGGTTGATAGGTTTCTGGAGAAAACATAGCAATGAAAAAACTACGTATCTACCAAACTACTATTAATTTTAAAGTCGTATATCTTCTCCTCCTTCCGTGCCTCTTCCCTTTATTTGGGGTCGGCCCTCCTCGTATTCCAGGGCCAAGTCAGACGATCTTTGGTTATCCTTACATCTAAGTTTGCCCGCACCAGATCTTCGGCAACGGTTGTCCACCACGTGACCTGTGGCCTTCCTCTACCCTTTTTTGTGTCTAGGATAGCCAGGACAGTTTTTACGGCGTTACATTCGTCCCGTCTCATCACATGCCCGTACCATCGCAAACGACTTTCCACCATCTTATCTACTATGGGTGCGACCTTGAAGGATCCTCTAATGTACTCGTTCCGTACTTTATCAAGTCTTGTGACTCCCGCTGCGATGGCTACGATGGCGTAGCATTTTCATTTCGTTTTTGCGCATTTTTTGTTCATGCTGTTTTTTGACGGCCCAACATTCTGCACCATACATCATAGCTGATCTTACCGCTCTTTTGTGCATTTTACCTTTTAGTTGTATTGGCATCTTTGGGTCGCAGAGTACACCGGAGAGCATTCTCCATGTTTGCTAGGCAGCATTTACATTTACTTGCCAATGGGTAACGTCCGCGTCGACACTGGCATCCGCACTCAGCATTGACCGCAGATATTTAAATTTATTTACGTTCGGTAATGGTTCTCCGTCGATGTTTATGGAAGCGTTAGACAGTGGTTGGTCAGAAAATTTGCAATGTAGATATTCGGTTTTGCTTCTGCTAATTCGTAGGCCATTTTCCTCTAGTGCTTGCTTCCGGTCATGAAGGGTGTTTTGAATCGTTTCTGCGTATTTGTCGACCAACACGATATCGTCGGCATATAGCATACACCAGGGAAGAGCAGCCTGGGCATGTTTGGTAAGATAGTCCATGGATAGATTAAACAAGAGCGGGCTTAGTGCCGGGCCTTGATGTACTCCAACTTTGACTTCAAATGGTTCACTGGTTCCAGCTAGACTTCTTACTTGTGTGCCGATGCGCTCATATGTGTAGACCAGATTGATGTAGTATTCTGGTATTCCTTGCGCTCTCATAGCTTGCCAGACTATCCTGCGCGTATTCTAACAAATGCCTTCTCATGTGAAGATTTTCTTTGCTGGCCCTGTGCTTCTCCACGAGGACTCTTAGAACTTGTATTGCATCTGTGGTGGCTCTACCTGGTGTGAAACCATATTGATTTTCTGATACGGATATAAGGTGACTGAGACGGTTGTTTAAGATGCGCTTCCAAATGTTTAGCGTGTGAGATGTCAACTTGATACACCTATAATTTCCACAGTCGCTTACTTCTCCCTTGTTCTTATAGAAGGGCACAATAAAGCTACGTCGCCAAGATTCCGGGATATTGCTGCTGATTAGGATAGCATTGAAAAGTTTTGTCAGCCAGTATATGGCAGCTGATCCTAGCACTTTCCAAAGATCTGCAAGTATGTTATCTGGACCTATCGCTTTATGGTTTATCATCTTTCATCAATTTTAAAGTCATATATATCTATTTTAATAATTTATTTATTTCTTTATCATAAAAACCTCATGTCCAACTTACAGATTACCTCAAAGTGTTGGACATAATAACATAAATAATCATGTATAAAACAGAAAAAATACAAATTAATATAAATTAAACATAAAACTAACTAATTATCGGCCAAGTAACTCTATAATAGCATTCGTAAAGCGGTCAATGGAGCAGAAAACATACCAAAATTTGGCATCTTTCTCAATACCTCATTGATCAACATAAATGTTTTCAAAACTAATGAACGCTGGAGGATATTCGTCCGTGATCTAGGCAGATTAAATAAACTATAATTCCAGGAGTAAAGAGCATAGAGCGTTACTAAACCCAAAATCGAGGGGTTATCAATATAATTTTTTAATAATTTAAGAAAATGCATGATCATAAGCAATTCCGTCGGAGTTGAAATGAATGACATCCGACGGGCATGCCATTATAAAATATGAAGGACACAGATGATGATAGTATCCGTACATTTGTTTATATAAAAATCTATTAAACTTCTTTAATACTTTCTCTAACGTAAGTATAGAAGTTGCTTCATGTGGAAACTATACGACTGCATTAGTTTTAAGGATACTTCGGACTATTTTATAATGGGCATGCCATTATAAAAAATGAAGGAAACAGATGATGATAGTACCCGTACATTTGTTTATATAAAAATCTATTAAACTTTTTTAATACTTTCTCTAACATAATTATATAAGTTGCTTCGTATGGAAACTACACGACTGCATTAGTTTTAAGGATGCTGTGGACTAAAGAATTAAACAAGGTCGCAATACACGCACTATCATGGAAATCGTGGGAATATCACATTATTAATCCTAGCACCTGTAGGACTTCTGATTGCTTTCAGTGATATGGATACGATACATTACCTGGTTATGCATAATTACACCTAGATCCTCCATGGACGATACTCTTTCGAGCGCTATTTCATTTAACTCGTTATTCAGCATCAAGGGTACACATTGAAGTGAATACCTAATTATTGTGCATTTACTCACATTAAATGGCAGCTTTTTGCTCAGACTCCATTGAAATACACGGTTGATATCAATTTAAAATAACTCACAATCAGATTCCATTTCTACTCCCGACAATATTTTCAAATCATTGGAAAAAAGAAGACATTGAACAATGCTGACAACTGAGGGCAAATCATTAATCTTAATGACAAACAAAATAGGGCCTAAATTACTATCTTGGCTTACTCCAGCTTGAGTAATGTGTGGCCTTGATCTGAAATTTCCAAACTGAATATATTGCTTCCAAGTCGGAAAATTACTGGCGAAAAGTTTTACTAGCGTTATTTTACCCGCACCTAATAATTTTACTAGAAGAATACCTTCATCGACTCGGTCAAATGCCTTCTTAAAATCAAAATAAGTCACATATACCTGCTGTCCACCATCTCTAGCAACATAAACCACAGAATTAGTATGATCAGTGACAGTATACTATTTAGGACGAAAAACGTGTTGAAAGTTTGAAAAACTTGAGTATATATGCGGTGATATAAAATCGTTTCAAATACCTCACTAAATGTAGATAACTCTGCTATAGGCCTATAATTTTTTACATCAGGCCCAGAACCAGATCTGAAAACCGGGAAACCTTCCGAAGGGATAGATACATTTCGGTACTTAAGAAATATTTATTATAAATGTAATCGGTTTGATGAATATGTCAGAGCAAGTCTTGATTGAGTATAATAAGTAATAGTATATAATAAATAAATAGCCTGTAGCAGAAAAGGTCCTTTTTCCTTTACCAACAGTTGGCATCAAATGTAAATTTGACGGTTGATTCGTCAAACTCGCAACGGTTCTATCTAATTTTACGATCAACAACCAAATTGACTTTAACAATAGATACTCTTCTGACTAGACACCCAAAAAAATTATGTAGACTTTTCCCAAATATTGTTCAGTTAGAAAAAGTAAATTATAATGTCACCTATAGAAGATTCTTCGTAAATGAATTTGACACATTGATCATAAACCCTTTCTTCACAAATTCCATCATAAAACTACAATTCTTTCTACATTTCAATTGTATTTGTGGACATGAGGTCCAAGAACGTCTTCTGTCAATTTGTTGTCAAAATTAGAAGTGAATGATAATTAAGCTTCTAAAAGCTACTTAGCTTTATAGATTAGCGCCGTCTGGTCTTATCAAGATTCTTTCTGTAACTTCTATAACGCGGGCATTACTCCGCAAAAGAATTGACACTTTGAATATGAAAGTTTGCCAATTAATTTTTTTCTCCTAAAAGCCCAATTGAAATGTTTGAAGTATCCGTTATGTCTTTTGGTATAGATCTCTTATAAACTATTCTCGACAGAAAAACTTTGGAATCGAACAAAATTTCATTATCGAATTGTGCTGAATTGTTGATCAATAGTTTAAAGTATCTATTTGCTCAATATTCACTAAGATCGATTTCAGTTTTGGAAAAACATTACAAAGTTTGACTATTACACGATAAACTTCTGTACTGAATTTAATATTTGTACGTTGTTGTTAGTCATATCTTTGCATAAAAAGTCAGAAAAGTTAAATGCAAGGGAAGAAAATTATTACCTACATCCTAATTTAAAATGAACAATAAACAATAACGATGGCGGATGATCGCCCGCGCTGCATGCTAACCGCGCATTACGACTATTAAGCCAGGAATATATTTGCCACTAACTAGCATAAAAACATATCTGTATATCGCACGTGCGAGTTACTCGCATAGTATATACTTACAGGGCATTCCAATATGCCACATGCTGGTAGATCCCAAGACGTTAGATTTTTGTTTGCTTTTAGCACCCGATATGAAGCGGGGTGTGGAGTCGGAATTTAATATGATCCTGGATGAGTCATTAACGTACTGAGACACAATTTCAACAAGAACATTTTACTGTTAATATTATTTCATAGTTTCTACTATTAATATTTATTAAATTATAATAGGTATTTGTATTCATTAGAAGACGCGCGATAATTATAAGATTTGCTGCACATTCGGAGTGTCGGGCATTATCTTAAAACATTTGAAACTCGATTTACTCGTATTGAATTACGTAAACAATATAAGTTTTTTACACCAAACGAAATATATTATAAAAGAAAATGGGCATTTTAGCACCCATATCTTCTTCCACTAATAGCGATACTTCGTTAAAAGGTAGTTACATATAGATTAATAATTAATTATTATGATGTCGATGCAATTCAAAACTCCGTCCGTTTTTCACAAAAGATTATTTTATTTCGTTTCACGGCTGTCTGTCAAATTTTACAATCGAATTTTCACCCACTATGTAGTAACTGTTGACATTAAACTTTTGCATTTATATGTAGTTCTAAATGACAATACAAACAACAACAAAAAATAAATCTAATGATATGAATAATAAAAAAAATAATCAATATGATGAAGCTGATATATAACATGAAACTGATACGTTGACGAAATTAGAAGGTAATTGAGGAAACCCCTAAGTTCATTTTAACCGAACTCTCATGTTTGGATTCATTTAATTCCTCCAGAAAACGACTTTAAATTTGATTAGATGTTGACTGTAATAAAAAATATGGCAGGCATACATATATTTATTTGACACTTACATACATTTTTTCCGCAGCACACATTTTAGTACTACTGAAATATAAAATATGTCTGGAAACTATCCTACAATATCAATCATGTGATCTTGCCAGGGTAGTGCCTCTGTGGTAATAACAAAAGTTCTAAATTAGGTATCTCTTGTACTGCTCTGGTACTGGGATGATTGTTACGTGTTGCTGATAAATGACCTTAATTTACCAAATGCTATCTCTAACTATGGTTCCTACTTGTATGTCTTTAAAATCAACACTTCTTTGTGTAATAAACATATCGGTAGTTTTAAGCGACCAGTATAGAGCAAGCTGCTAATATGATGTGATAAACCTTTTCAAGTCCCAAAGACATATTCACTCGATAAATCCTAAATCTTGAGAGTAAAATCCCAAATGCATGTTTTGTCATCTCATGATAAACGACAGTTAAACTGTTTTTTCCTTTTCTTGCTTATGTTATCGAATATGGTTTCATAAGATAGGTTTTCAGCGAAAAAATGGTGTCTCTTAAAATTACACAATCTTCAGTTATATCTGAAGTGTTTGTTTGCAATGCTTGTCCCAAACTTGATTTTGAAAATATTTCTCCATCGGAAGTTCCCAGCCACCTTCAACATATCAAAAACAATAATTGTCGTTAACCAACGCTAACAGCACAATACTATTAGTTCCTTTATAGTTAAAATAACCTGAAGAATCGCCAAGGGCTATAATATTGATATATTAGCCCCAACACAACCGGGAAATTTTCACTTTATACGAAATCTTGTTCAATTCATTTCCATTGTTCTTCATAAAATAAAACTGAAACATGTTTATTTTATTTATAGGTATCAGACGTAACTTTCCAAATGTATGGCAATAGGCCCAGTATGATTCAAGATAATTCAGAGAACTCGTAATCCATAAATGTATAAAATCAGACTATGTTTATTACACAATAATCAGATATACCTACACTGAATGTCCAAGCTTCTATGCCAAATAACCCAGCATGAACTGGTTCAACAAGAACGACTGCGGACACTGAGGTAATTGATTCAGTAAATCAAAAAGGAAATACAATAACCACGGTTTTATTGCACTGAACAACTACTAAAAATTACAACCACAATTAATAAACTCAACAAAGATGAGGATGAATTTTATTCTTTTACTCCGTCTGGCAGCAAAATCAAGAAAATTTCCATTAAAGAAACCAATACAATTGCAACCACAGATCCAATATTCCCTGTCACTTGGGAGTCATCCTTTCATTTGAGAGATATCTCAACAATCATCATCATCATTATCAGTAAATTTTACTTCCAAGGAATGTTTCCACTTCTCAAATACAGCCTCATCAAACTAAGCAACAGTTCGCAACTAATGTTTCTAGTTCTCCAATGCACTCTCAACCACACCCGTCTCAACAATTACCAACACCACTAACTCCATTCAAACATCGCATTTGATTTAAACAAAACAAAATAGGAATACAAAGCAGAATACTAATTATATATTTTTTTATTTTTATATACTAATCATATTGATGTATGTTATTGATAATGTAATATACCTTATTTGTTTTTTTTAGAATGAGAGTGCATAAGAGAAAGACAGAGCGGGCAATACAAAGCCAGGAGGTATATTAACTAGCTGTAGCTGAAGTTTTAGAAAACAAGTGTAGTATTCGGAAGGTGAGGAAGAATTTCGGTTTATGTCACGTATCTCTTAACAGTTACATTAAGAAAAAGAAGAATAATGAAAGTCCAAAAGTCGGTTATGTCAAGCCTAGACAAGTATTCACAGAAGAAGAAGAATGTAAAATGTCTTCATATATCCTCCAGTGCGCTGAAATATATTTTGGATTACTTCCTATGGAAATAAGGAAACTAGCTTACCAATGTGCTGTACAAGTTAGTGCTAATATATTCCCCCTTCTTGGCATCAAAATAACAGTGCTGGTCCGGACTGGTTCCATAATTTCATGCGCAAAAATCCTTACCTGTCTTTAAGGACTCCAGAAGCGACATCAGTGAACCGAGCAGTATTATTTAATAAGACTAACGTTGATTCTTTCTTTGAAACATCCTTCTTTCTTCGAAACAGCCTTCTCCAAAAATACAAATTTAGCGCTTCTCGAATATGAAACATAGATGAAAGCGGGGTAACTATCGTTCAAAAACCAAAGAAAATTATTGCTGCTCGAGGTCAAAAGCAAGTTGGCGCAATCATATCAGCTGAGAGAGGAACAATTATAACACTTGCCTGTGCCGCTAACGCTGCAGGTAATTTTATTCCGCCGATGTTCATTTTTCCCAGGCTTAAATACTCTGAAATGTTCAAACGAGGTGGACCTCGAGATTGCATCGGAGCTGGCAATTCTTCAGGGCGGATGACAGATGATCTTGAGGGATTTATGGATCATTTTATCAAACACGCGAAACCCACTAAGGAAGAGCCAGCTCTGTTACTGCTCGATAACCATTGTTCACATGTGAATATTTCAGTTGTCGAAAATGCCAAAGAAAACAATGTTATCATGTTATCGTTTCCCCGTCATTGCTCCCACAATTTGCAACCTATGGACGTAGGAGTCTATGGCCCGTTTAAAAACTACGTTAATATGGCACATACAGCATGGATGCATAATAATCCGGGGAAAACGATAACAATATATGACATCCCAGGTGTAGTGAAGGAGTCATTACCACTTGTCTTGAACCCTGCAAATATTATGAGTGGATTTAAAGCTTCCGGTGTTTGGCCTTTCAATGTTGATATTTTCCAAGACAGTGACTTTGCGCCCTCTTTTGACACTGATCGTCCAGATTCTACTGAACAATCAGAAAATACTCTAAATGTGAGTGACTATTTATCGTTGAATCTCGAACATCCAGAACTATTACATTCGATTCCTGAATTAGACATCAGCACGTCTGAAATTATACGTCACATCGAAACTGCAAACAAACCAACTCCGAGCTGTTCTGGTCAAAACCAATTTCTCCCATCGAAGATTAGTCCATTACCGAAAGCATCACCACGGAAAACAAATATAAATAGCAGGCGCAAGAGGAAGTCCGCTGTTTTGATAGACACACCAGAAAAAGAAGCTTTCGGAATGTAATATGAGAAAAAGATGAAGAAAAAGCAGAAAAAAGATGATAAAGATAAAGAAAAGGAAAAACGAAAGGGAAAGGGTAAAGGCAAAGGTAAAAAATCAGCAATAAATAAAGATGAAATAGAAAGAGTTAAGAAAAGGATTTTAAGTTCAGATTCTTCAGATTTGGATTCAGAATCTGAAGAGTGGTATTGTCTAGTGTGCAGCGAAGGGTATAGTCATTCAAAAGGTGATTGGGTAGAATGTATGGTATGTAAGATGTGTCAGAGGAGATACTATTTCTTTTGTTTGTATCAACTGTAACTCAGATGGAGACTAAATTCTTTGATAAAGAGGCTTATTGAAAGGCTGATTATTATATGATGTTTACGTGATGATTACGAGACTTAATTTGGAGGTTTGTAATTTAACTTACTGTGAATTTGAAGTGCCTAGTTGGTATATAAGTACCTATATTTAAGTACAAAACACGATGAATGGTTAAAAACTAAAATTTTTAATTTTTTGGTTACTTATGTAAAAAGTATATTTCAGTTAATTATGTAATAGAACAAACATTTTATAGAAGTTCCTCATTATTTTTGTTAATTACCTAATTATTTATTGAAAACAAAGCGAAATGTATAGAGAATAAATGATTAAAGGTATAAAATTCTCGTTTTTATTGTTATTACTACATGCCCCAATAGATGTTACAACAAACCCCAGCACGGGATAATACTTCACTACTACTAAAAAGGGAAGTATTACTATTATTAATTGTAATACTTCCCTTTTTTTAGAAACAAATAATTCTGAGATTTGATATTTTATCAATTAGACTTCATAGAAGAATGATTAGAGTATCAATCAAAATTTAGTTAGTGATAATTTAACCAATACATCTCAAGATATATCATTATTTTTAAAAATTATTACAACAAGCCCCTCGCTCCCTTATAATATTTTTGTTACTAAGCAACAATAACAGATATCCGGAATATGATTTGATCAGTGTTGTCTAGCCATACCTTCTAATCTTGACATTGACAATGTTTGTGGAAGGAATGATTGCCGTAAAATAAAAGATATCAATGTATCCCACTCGCCCTTAAATGGTAAGCGTCTTGATTTTGAAATTTTTGCAATGATTGAAATTTTGACGTCAAAATATTTAATTTCCGCTGGGGTGATATTGAGTTTAACTATGTTTTAATTATATCGATATTGTTAAACGACACATTTGTTCGATTTTTTTATTTTTAAGCAAATGATAGGTCGAAAATTTTAATATTTTTCGACTAAACAATTATCAGGATACTAGAACTTTTCGACAAAAAAGAGCAGTTATTAAATGAATAGCCCTTTTTATTGGTATATATATATATATATATATATATATATGTATGTGTATATATATATATATGTATGTGTGTATATATATATATATATATATATATATATATATATATGACTATATATTAATACGTGAAGAGAAAACTTTGTACCCCTTAAGTATATTGTTCGATTGGTATAGTTAAAGTTTATATTGAGAAGGACCTGCGAGCTGTTCAACCACTGGGCACCACTAATATATATAATTTTTTCCTTGCCTTTTTACATTCATCGGTAAAATCTAAATGTACCTTATACAATGCAAACATACCAACATAGTCGTTTATTGAGATGGCTTTTAAACATGGAGCAGCGAAATCAGTTTGTAACACAATAGTTCAAACAGCTAGCGAAGGATCTAATGTTCAAACAGCTAGAGAATTTTAAGTTGAAGTTACCCAGTTTTTCAGTTAAAAATCTGAAGAATTCTGCAAGGAAGGAAATTTGTCTCTACATACATAGGTGGCGACGTGGTAGATAATGCTGGTGTCCATATAATTGAACATAGATTTTATTAATTACATATAAAAAATAACATGTTTTTATTAAATGAGTCAGCGGGTTTATTTTATTCTCTCCATCAATCTGAGTAGTAAGTATTAACTTATATAAAAATTCTCGGTCACATTGCATAAAGACGTGACCAAGAATTTTTCAAGAATCAAGAACAGACGAAATTTTTAATATTCAAACAAAATATTTTACCTGTAATACATGCCCCGAAGGAATAAAGCTTAACATTGACTCGAACCACAGTTTTAAGTAGAGCTTTCACTCTCGAATCCGATTTGCAATGTCCGCGTTTTCTAACGTCAATTATTTTCCATCCTACAGGATTCAGTATTAGAGATATGAATTAAAATTACTTATATTTGTATAAATGGTTCAAAAATGGATCTTTATTCTGTCATAAATCGTACTTGTGTTAGATTTTTGAGAGCGAAAATAAAATTATAAAACATTTATTACTTATTTGTTTAACACTTAAAAAGAAATAAATCAATAATCTAGGACTGAGTTACACCATTTTGGGTTGATAGGTTTCTGGAGAAAACATAGCAATGAAAAAACTACGTATCTACCAAACTACTATTAATTTTAAAGTCGTATATCTTCTTCTCCTTCCGTGCCTCTTCCCTTTATTTGGGGTCGGCCCTCCTCGTATTCCAGGACCAAGTCAGACGATCTTGGGTTATCCTTACATCTAAGTTTGCCCGCACCAGATCTTCGGCAACGGTTGTCCACCACGTGACCTGTGGCCTTCCTCTAACCTTTTTTGTGTCCAGGATAGCCAGGACAGTTTTTACGGCGTTACATTCGTCCCGTCTCATCACATGCCCGTACCATCGCAAACGACTTTCCACCATCTTATCTACTATGGGTGCGACCTTGAAGGATCCTCTAATGTACTCGTTCCGTACTTTATCAAGTCTTGTGACTCCCGCTGCGATGGCTACGATGGCGTAGCATTTTCATTTCGTTTTTGCGCATTTTTTGTTCATACTGTTTTTTGACGGCCCAACATTCTGCACCGTACATCATAGCTGATCTTACCGCTCTTTTGTGCATTTTACCTTTTAGTTGTATTGGAATCTTTGGGTCGCAGAGTACACCGGAGAGCATTCTCCATGTTTGCTAGGCAGCATTTACATTTACTTGCCAATGGGTAACGTCCGCGTCGACACTGGCATCCGCACTCAGCATTGACCGCAGATATTTAAATTTGTTTACGTTCGGTAATGGTTCTCCGTCGATGTTTATGGAAGCGTTAGACAGTGGTTGGTCAGAAAATTTGCAATGTAGATATTCGGTTTTGCTTCTGCTAATTCGTAGGCCATTTTCCTCTAGTGCTTGCTTCCGGTCATGAAGGGTGTTTTGAATCGTTTCTGCGTATTTGTCGACCAACACGATATCGTCGGCATATAGCATACACCAGGGAAGAGCAGCCTGGGCATGTTTGGTAAGATAGTCCATGGATAGATTAAACAAGAGCGGGCTTAGTGCCGAGCCTTGATGTACTCCAACTTTGAATTCAAATGGTTCACTGGTTCCAGCTAGACTTCTTACTTGTGTGCCGATGCGCTCATATGTGTAGACCAGATTGATGTAGTATTCTGGTATTCCTTGCGCTCTCATAGCTTGCCAGACTATCCTGCGCGATATTCTAACAAATGCCTTCTCAAGGTCTATGAAAACCATGTGAAGATTTTCTTTGCTGGCCCTGTGCTTCTCCATGAGGACTCTTAGAACTTGTATTGCATCTGTGGTGGCTCTACCTAGTGTGAAACCATATTGATTTTCTGATACGTATATAAGATGACTGAGGCGGTTGTTTAAGATGCGCTCCCAAATTTTTAGCGTGTGAGATGTCAATTACAAAACAACAAAATACACCTATAATTTCTACAGTCGCTTACTTCTCCCTTGTTGTTATAGAAGGGCACAATAAAGCTACGTCGCCAAGATTCCGGGATTTTGCTGCTGATTAGGATAGCATTGAAAAGTTTTGTCAGCCAGTATATGGCAGCTGATCCTAGCACTTCCCAAAGATCTGCAAGTATGTTATCTGGACCTATCGCTTTATGGTTTTTCATCTTTCATCAATTTTAAAGTCATATATTTCTATTTTAATAATTTATTTATTTCTTTATCATAAAAACCTCATGTCCAACTTACAGATTACCTCAAAGTGTTGGACATGTGGAAACAGCAAAAGTACAACACATAATAACATAAATAATCATATATAAAACAGAAAAAATACAAATTAATATAAATTAAACATAAAACTAACTAATTATCGGCCAAGTAACTCTATAATAGCATTCGTAAAGCGGTCAATGGAGCAGAAAACATACCAAAATTTGGCATCTTTCTCAATATCTCATTGATCAACATAAATGTTTTCAAAACTAATGAACGCTGGAGGATATTCGTCCGTGATTTAGGCAGATTAAATAAACTATGATTTCAGGAGTAAAGAGCATAGAGCGTTACTAAACCCAAAATCGAGGGGTTATCAATATAATTTTTTAATAATTTAAGAAAATGCATGATCATAAGCAATTCCGTCGGAGTTGAAATGAATGACATCCGACGGGCATGCCATTATAAAATATGAAGGACACAGATGATGATAGTATCCGTACATTTGTTTATATAAAAATCTATTAAACTTCTTTAATACTTTCTCTAACGTAAGTATATAAGTTGCTTCATGTGGAAACTATACGACTGCATTAGTTTTAAGGATACTTCGGACTATTTTATAATGGGCATGCCATTATAAAAAATGAAGGAAACAGATGATGATAGTACCCGTACATTTGTTTATATAAAAATCTATTAAACTTCTTTAATACTTTCTCTAACATAATTATATAAGTTGCTTCGTATGGAAACTACACGACTGCATTAGTTTTAAGGATACTGTGGACTAAAGAATTAAATAAGGTCGCAATACACGCACTATCATGGAAATCGTGGGAATATCACATGATTAATCCTAGTACCTGTAGGCCTTCTGATTGCTTTCAGTGATGTGGATACGATACATTACCTGGTTATGCATAATTACACCTAGATCTTCCATGGATGATACTCTTTCGAGCGCTATTTCATTTAACTCGTTATTCAGCATCAAGGGTACACATTGAAGTGAATACCTAATTATTGTGCATTTACTCACATTAAATGGCAGCTTTTTGCTCAGACTCCATAGAAATACACGGTTGATATCAATTTGAAATAACTCACAATCAGATTCCATTTCTACTCCCGACAATATTTTCAAATCATTGGAAAAAAGAAGACAGTGAACATTGCTGACAACTGAGGGCAAATCATTAATCTTAATGACAAACAAAATAGGGCCTAAATTACTATCTTGGCTTACTCCAGCTTGAGTAATGTGTGGCCTTGATCTGAAATTTCCAAACTGAATATATTGCTTCCGAGTCGGAAAATTACTGGAGAAAAGTTTTACTAGCTTTATTTTACCCGCACCTAATAATTTTACTAGAAGAATACCTTTATCGACTCGGTCAAATGCCTTCTTAAAATCAAAATAAGTCACATCTACCTGCCGTCCACCATCTCTAGCAACATAAACCACAGAATTAGTATGATCAGTGACAGTATACTATTTAGGACGAAAAACGTGTTGAAAGTTTGAAAAACTTGAGTATATATGCGGTGATATAAAATGGTTTCAAATACCTCACTAAATGTAGATAACTCTGCTATAGGCCTATAATTTTTTACATCAGGCCCAGAACCAGATCTGAGAACCGGGAAACCTTCCGAAGGGATAGATACATTTCGGTACTTAAGAAATATTTATTATAAATGTAATCGGTTTGATGAATATGTCAGAGCAAGTCTTGATTGAGTATAATAAGTAATAGTATATAATAAATAAATAGCCTGTAGCAGAAAAGGTCCTTTTTCCTTTACCAACAGTTGGCATCAAATGTAAATTTGACGGTTGATTCGTCAAACTCGCAACGGTTCTATCTAATTTTACGATCAACAACCAAATTGACTTTAACAATAGATACTCTTCTGACTAGACACCCAAAAAAATTATGTAGACTTTTCCCAAATATTGTTCAGTTAGAAAAAGTAAATTATAATGTCACCTATAGAAGATTCTTCGTAAATGAATTTGACACATTGATCATAAACCCTTTCTTCACAAATTCCATCATAAAACTACAATTCTTTCTACATTTCAATTGTATTTGTGGACATGAGGTCCAAGAACGTCTTCTGTCAATTTGTTGTCAAAATTAGAAGTGAATGATAATTAAGCTTCTAAAAGCTACTTAGCTTTATAGATTAGCGCCGTCTGGTCTTATCAAGATTCTTTCTGTAACTTCTATAACGCGGGCATTACTCCGCAAAAGAATTGACACTTTGAATATGAAAGTTTGCCAATTAATTTTTTTCTCCTAAAAGCCCAATTGAAATGTTTGAAGTATCCGTTATGTCTTTTGGTATAGATCTCTTATAAACTATTCTCGACAGAAAAACTTTGGAATCGAACAAAATTTCATTATCGAATTGTGCTGAATTGTTGATCAATAGTTTAAAGTATCTATTTGCTCAATATTCACTAAGATCGATTTCAGTTTTGGAAAAACATTACAAAGTTTGACTATTACACGATAAACTTCTGTACTGAATTTAATATTTGTACGTTGTTGTTAGTCATATCTTTGCATAAAAAGTCAGAAAAGTTAAATGCAAGGGAAGAAAATTATTACCTACATCCTAATTTAAAATGAACAATAAACAATAACGATGGCGGATGATCGCCCGCACTGCATGCTAACCGCGCATTACGACTATTAAGCCAGGAATATATTTGCCACTAACTAGCATAAAAACATATCTGTATATCGCACGTGCGAGTTACTCGCATAGTATATACTTACAGGGCATTCCAATATGCCACATGCTGGTAGATCCCAAGACGTTAGATTTTTGTTTGCTTTTAGCACCCGATATGAAGCGGGGTGTGGAGTCGGAATTTAATATGATCCTGGATGAGTCATTAACGTACTGAGACACAATTTCAACAAGAACATTTTACTGTTAATATTATTTCATAGTTTCTACTATTAATATTTATTAAATTATAATAGGTATTTGTATTCATTAGAAGACGCGCGATAATTATAAGATTTGCTGCACATTCGGAGTGTCGGGCATTATCTTAAAACATTTGAAACTCGATTTACTCGTATTGAATTACGTAAACAATATAAGTTTTTTACACCAAACGAAATATATTATAAAAGAAAATGGGCATTTTAGCACCCATATCTTCTTCCACTAATAGCGATACTTCGTTAAAAGGTAGTTACATATAGATTAATAATTAATTATTATGATGTCGATGCAATTCAAAACTCCGTCCGTTTTTCACAAAAGATTATTTTATTTCGTTTCACGGCTGTCTGTCAAATTTTACAATCGAATTTTCACCCACTATGTAGTAACTGTTGACATTAAACTTTTGCATTTATATGTAGTTCTAAATGACAATACAAACAACAACAAAAAATAAATCTAATGATATGAATAATAAAAAAAATAATCAATATGATGAAGCTGATATATAACATGAAACTGATACGTTGACGAAATTAGAAGGTAATTGAGGAAACCCCTAAGTTCATTTTAACCGAACTCTCATGTTTGGATTCATTTAATTCCTCCAGAAAACGACTTTAAATTTGATTAGATGTTGACTGTAATAAAAAATATGGCAGGCATACATATATTTATTTGACACTTACATACATTTTTTCCGCAGCACACATTTTAGTACTACTGAAATATAAAATATGTCTGGAAACTATCCTACAATATCAATCATGTGATCTTGCCAGGGTAGTGCCTCTGTGGTAATAACAAAAGTTCTAAATTAGGTATCTCTTGTACTGCTCTGGTACTGGGATGATTGTTACGTGTTGCTGATAAATGACCTTAATTTACCAAATGCTATCTCTAACTATGGTTCCTACTTGTATGTCTTTAAAATCAACACTTCTTTGTGTAATAAACATATCGGTAGTTTTAAGCGACCAGTATAGAGCAAGCTGCTAATATGATGTGATAAACCTTTTCAAGTCCCAAAGACATATTCACTCGATAAATCCTAAATCTTGAGAGTAAAATCCCAAATGCATGTTTTGTCATCTCATGATAAACGACAGTTAAACTGTTTTTTCCTTTTCTTGCTTATGTTATCGAATATGGTTTCATAAGATAGGTTTTCAGCGAAAAAATGGTGTCTCTTAAAATTACACAATCTTCAGTTATATCTGAAGTGTTTGTTTGCAATGCTTGTCCCAAACTTGATTTTGAAAATATTTCTCCATCGGAAGTTCCCAGCCACCTTCAACATATCAAAAACAATAATTGTCGTTAACCAACGCTAACAGCACAATACTATTAGTTCCTTTATAGTTAAAATAACCTGAAGAATCGCCAAGGGCTATAATATTGATATATTAGCCCCAACACAACCGGGAAATTTTCACTTTATACGAAATCTTGTTCAATTCATTTCCATTGTTCTTCATAAAATAAAACTGAAACATGTTTATTTTATTTATAGGTATCAGACGTAACTTTCCAAATGTATGGCAATAGGCCCAGTATGATTCAAGATAATTCAGAGAACTCGTAATCCATAAATGTATAAAATCAGACTATGTTTATTACACAATAATCAGATATACCTACACTGAATGTCCAAGCTTCTATGCCAAATAACCCAGCATGAACTGGTTCAACAAGAACGACTGCGGACACTGAGGTAATTGATTCAGTAAATCAAAAAGGAAATACAATAACCACGGTTTTATTGCACTGAACAACTACTAAAAATTACAACCACAATTAATAAACTCAACAAAGATGAGGATGAATTTTATTCTTTTACTCCGTCTGGCAGCAAAATCAAGAAAATTTCCATTAAAGAAACCAATACAATTGCAACCACAGATCCAATATTCCCTGTCACTTGGGAGTCATCCTTTCATTTGAGAGATATCTCAACAATCATCATCATCATTATCAGTAAATTTTACTTCCAAGGAATGTTTCCACTTCTCAAATACAGCCTCATCAAACTAAGCAACAGTTCGCAACTAATGTTTCTAGTTCTCCAATGCACTCTCAACCACACCCGTCTCAACAATTACCAACACCACTAACTCCATTCAAACATCGCATTTGATTTAAACAAAACAAAATAGGAATACAAAGCAGAATACTAATTTTATCGATAATAATGGATCTATGCACTATGACAAAAATATAGGTACACGAAATGTTTTAGAACTCACTTTTATAAAATCTTTCAATACCGCAACAAGTTTAGTACAAACAATGGGCATGGACTGAGATATTATGAATCGCTCAACTCTAAATAATGCCTGCAATGACGCATAAGAATTGTCAGTAGCTAAAAATCGTAGTTATTTCGAATTTGGTTCTGGCTGGGATATCATTTCGAAATTGTATGTTTTTTTCTGTATTCTAACTTCGACTTTCCAAAAGAATTCTTTAAATTTCTCAAGAGTAAAAGATTTTTATAACTATTTTTATCTTCTAATCCCATTTCTGAAATCAAGCTGTTACTTGCTTTCTATGTAGCTCTTTTACTGATCCAGTTTTTAATCCATATTTTTCGATTTCTATTTTTATTTTTCTTTAAATATTTATATAAAAAATTATTTACCTATGTTAATATTGCGTCGTCAATTTCTTTTCGTAAACAAACGTCCATGTTGCGACTGCAAGTGCCCTTCGCATGCTTGCCACTAGCAAATGCATCATCTCAATTTTAAAACCTCAGATCTTGCCAGTACATGATATATTACTGCACGTTATGTCGCTAATGAATGTATACGGTACCTGCAGCGAGCCCATAAACTACATGCCAGTAAGTAGCAAGCAGTATACTACTTTATTCTCAAATCTATTCCAAGCTTTAAAAATAATAGTCAGTTTTGGCGTTGTATATCTCACAATTTGCGTGAGCGCACAACTGCCGACCGCGAGTCGGTACAAGCGTTCGCGCTTGTGATCGGACGTTTCTATGCTATTCTCTGATCCCGCAAATACCACGAGTTTCCACACATTTAATCTCTCCGAGCGTTACTAGGAAAAGTTGCGGGATTACGGTATACTAAATTGGAAGCTTTAATCTTAAGTCACGACCTAATCCTCGCCAAGACTAAAAGGAAATAATCTAGTCACGAGTAGGTGAACAGATGCCAGGTGATATTTGTGTTTCGCCTCTGGTTCTCGCCTTGCTATTGGTTTTTTTTTGTCTGAGTCAAAGGGCATTCCGGCAAGATACAAATATGTAGTTCACATGCTACTCGGTATTGAATCGCTGTGAAACATTAATGCGTTACGAACATGAAAAAAAATTAGTCGAACATAGATATTATGTAATTTCTGGAAGTATACCCAAAATTAACCAATATTATGGAATCCTCGATGCAAAACCATACATATAAACAAAAAAAATAAAGTCATTTGATGAAAATACAGATGGCTGAGTTAAAAAAACAGTGAGCCGTCACGGGACGCCTGGCAGATGTGAAACATCGTGTTCTTACAAGTAATATGCATAAAAAACAAGATTATTACAGGAACTAAATATAGCAAAATGAAAAAATAAAGTATTACGAATTGCTTACAGAAAATGGTGGCTTTATTTAATAAACATTTATCTACAATTAATAAAAAAAAATTAGGGTTTTTAGGGGCTAGATCTCGTGGTACCCAACCAAAACAATCACGCGTAATCACTAAGTACTCAAGTATAATTCATAGCAATTTCATAGATATGCGACGGGTGGAATACATTTACAAAAAAAAGAAATGAGCCGTCACGGGACGCCTGGCAGATGTGAAATATCGTGTTCAGAGTCCGGACACTTCATACTAATATATTTTTTCATACAAATTTTCTGGTGTGCATCGGCTATCTCTTTCTAACACAACCAACTTCATTGTACTGTACATTTTCTTGACATGCCATAGACTTATGCTATTGTCAAAATGCGTCTCAAAATGGCTGTTCAATCGTTTAAAATGTAAGTAGCTTCATCGAGACTTATGCTTTTTACGCTTTCTACTATTGCTTTTGCATTTTTTATTTACTTTGAACTTTGTATATGTATTAATAATATATTTGTATCTGTTTTAATATTATCTGCATCTATTTTTATTCGTTCAACCCTATTTACGTAGTTGTCAAATCGCGAAATTGTGTTGTTTTCTTTTTATTATATTAATATATCTTTGTATTCGTTTTAATATTATTTCCATCCGTTTTCATTTATTTCATTTCTATTTACGTACTTTTAAAATCGTAAAATAGTTATTTTTAAAGATGTTTGCTATGTATGTGTATAGTAAATGTTCCAAAGGATGAAAAGATGAACAGTTTGGCTAAATATTATTGTACGTCAAAACATAAAAATGTTATTTATTGCAGGTCTGAAAAACTTCGTACAAGAAACCAAGTGTGAATATGTTTTGGAAGGTAAACGTAGTATACTTTCAATAAGTGTATTAACAATTAGTGATATTAAAGCATCCATTACTTGTGTTTATTTTTAGGAATTCTTTTACTACAATTTAGGAAGCTAAGTAATTATCATATATTTATCCCTTACTTTATGTGTCATATATACTCATAATTTAATTTTTATTTATTACTAAGGCATTTAATAAAAGAGTTTTTTTTAATCGAATTGTTTTTTATTTTAATCCCGTCTCGTATTATGTAAACAAAAGTGAATATAGGCACGTATGGCTAGGTCGTAAATCCGATGGCACATGCCATTTCTTTCTGACAGTGTTAAAAAATTGTATGGAGTGTCCCATCTATTTAGTATATTATCTATGATCGTGTTCGTACAAGTAATATGCATAAAAGACAAGATTATTACAGGAACTAAATACAGCATAATGAAATAAAGTATTACGATTTCTTACAGAAAATGGTGACAATGGTGTTTAATAAACATTTATTTACAATCAATACAAAAATAATAAAGCACAGGTTATGTGTACCGTAGTAAACAACAGCGTCAACTGAGTGAGGAGGGGGTCGCGTAGTCGGTTGCGCATGACGACACGTCGCCATACCGTACACTCTACTATATATAGACTATATATATATATATATATATATATATACACCTTAGTTTAGCGTGGCGACCCGTCGCCACGGCAAGCGTCGCCACGCCACGTTTCACATCAAAAAAGTCATAACAACTTTCAGGATGCCGTAAGGCAACATCATTGAGATTTGATACAGGATCAGGAGACTTATATCGACTGAACTAGCTCGCATGTAAAACCCTTGAAAACTTTTTGTCAACGGTCTATGAATGTAAAAAAATAGATTATATATCACAAATAAACGAATTTACATGCGTCGTTCAAATATTCAGATTTTCGTTAAAAATGAACCGAAATAAATGTAATTATATGTATTTAAACTTTATGGTTGATAAGACTGAAATATACTTAATTTACATAAGTGCTATTTAATTAAGATACCTAATGTTGACTTATATTCTGTGTCTTCAATTGATTTATAAAATATATTACTTAGTAATAAAAGTATTTTAATTTGCCTTATTTCATCCTCGAATATTATATTGACATTTTGACGTAAACCTGAAATAATGTATGATATAGCGAGTTTGAAATGTTGAATATGTAATGTTGGGGACGATAATAGATATCGTTCTCTTTGTAGCTATAAATCTTAGTGTAATAGCTAAAAACACTTTTGCAAGTAATGACGTTCTGAAAATACTATCCTGCCACTTAATAAAAATTAAATTTTCCATGAATTTCATTCAAAATCTTTTGACGCCATTCCATACAAATTTATGAATTTTTTTTTAAAATAAATATGCGGATTAGGGACATAATAGTTAAAATATTGGCTAAGTACTATGTAATTAATTGCGTTGCTTCTATTTCGATGGATTCATTTTTTTTATTAATAAATCTTAATTATAACAAAAGGTTTCTTGAATTTTGTATTATTTTGGTCTGTAGATAATATGTAATTAATTTAAAATAATAAAATACACTAATGGGCAAAAGTCTCAACGGAATATGGCTTGTAATGATTAAGATGAAGGTAAAATAAATATACATAAATACAATATATTCTGACTTTTGTTGTGTAGTCACATACTATTAAAATATAATTAATAATAATAACTAATTAATAATAACTTTCAATGCAAAAAAATCCTTGCCATATTTTTGCAATAGAGAAGTATACCAAAATGTTATCATTAAAAATCAATCTTATTTCTATTTTTCTATAAGCTTCTCATTGTCTGATTCATATTTTCTTAGCACCATCTTCGGGAATGGTGTAGCATCGCTGCTGTTCTCAAATTAAGGTGAAGTGACGCATAATTGGACGCTTCATAAGAAAATAGTAGACGTAAATGAACAATAAAATAATTTAATATAATTTATTCTTAATATCTTTTTGATCGTGACGAATGACGATAATAATGTACAAAATTTGATCTTATTTCACGAATAGGGTTGCTATAATTTATTCAACCCCATAGAAGTACACGTTGCTTCTGAAAATCTAAAACAATAAAATTTGCTACAATGACGAGAATATGGCGATAATATTTAGAGATTTTTTTCTGAAAACTGTAATTCTACATTTTCTATCTTGAAGTAAGTACTATAAGTTCATAATGAGGTGACGAAAATCAAGTAACTCAGTAGTTACTGGTGTAATTTATTCCAAAGAGAAAAAACCAGCAACAGGAATTTATTCATTCAGGAATATTACATTATGGCGTTTCATGAATGTATAAAAAAATTATCAATCAAAAGTTAAAATTCTGCAACTCTGCTTTGATGTAAAACAAAAAGTAATTTTTCTTTTGCTACTATGCGGATAAAGAATATTTCAAAAGGATTTAGTCTGCTTTTGAGTCAAGTTCCTTCTAAAAGAATAATAATAACTAATTGCAAAGTAGCTTGTGTGATGGATGATCTTAATACTCACACAATGTATGAAAATTTATAAAAAAGCGTCTCTTATTTAGTACTTCATCGATAGAGCAAATTAATAATATTAAAATATCCTGCAAATTTGAAGCAGCTTTCAACAAATTGCAATTGATTCATCAAATTTAAGTTTTCACGGTCGAAACACAAGAAAGAAACTATTCAAAAGATGAACCATTACATTATTTTTCTTCAGATTCCAAGAAAGATGAATCCGATCACCGTGTTTGTTTTGCATAGTCGAGCATCAATTTAGAGGACCTTGTAGTAAATTATTAAGATCGATAGACGCCTGTTATGTTAAAATAGAAAATTGAAGTTGAAATAAAAAATATTAAAGTAGTATTGAAATCCTATTAGCGTTTTGTGAAAGTTAGGAAAGATTAAATTCAGATAATTTGATGAATATCTGAGAGGTCGATGCCTGTATATATAGCTATATAAATATATATTATATTTTGCCACTTTATAGGATTCAATAACAAAACAAGGAATCCTTACAATTTCATTATATCCGTCCATCTGTCACAGGCATACAATTTTTGTAGATTTGAACTTACGTGTATTAAAGACGTTACTTTAGCTGAAAATCTTAATTAATATATCGCAAAAAGTAAGAAACCATTCGTCTAATCTACTCACCCATAAATGTAAAGTGATATAAATGGTTTTCGCTATATAATGTACCATTAAAGAGGTTTTTAAAGTTTTTTTATAAATTAAGTTAAGGTTTCATTTAGCATTTTTTTTCATGTCCCCATCTTCTAATTCTTCAACCGTGGATTGAAAACAAGTCCACGGAAGTAATTTAAGAGTTGGCGAATAATTAGATACCATCATTTCATTTAAAACTGCTAAATTTTTAAAAAAATTTCAATTTTAAATCAAATTTAAAATTGAATTAACATAATACAGTGTGCTTTTAGTTCGCGAGATGGCTACTAAAGAAGAAGTATCTCTTTCTCTTTAGTAGCCATCTCGCGAACTAAAAACACAGCGAATTGTGTTAATTCGTTAAGTATATTGAAATATCTTAATTTTAGACGATACTAGGCAATTATATGGATATATTTATTTTTATGTCGAAATAATGAGAGTTGTAATACGGCCAATATAGCAAGATACCTATCGCCTTCTATATAGTGATTCAGAAGAGTTGACTTTTTATCAGAGTATAAAGTTCAAGGTTAGCATTCAATAAAGATTTTATTTTGAAACTCGCTAATTGGTAGTATTGTTACGTAAGGTCCCATCAATAGATATTATTTTAGACCCATGCGAATTTCGAAGTGAAACTTCTTCCGACGCGATTAGAGTAAATTGTCAAGGTCAACTTTAATGCAACGTTTTGTTGTTAGATACATATGAATCTACGGCAAGAAGGACGGAAAAGTACCTAACTTAACAACCGAGAGAGATAGATGAATATGACAGAATAAAAGAAGAAGTGTACGCATGCGCGAAAAAAACAAATATGGCCTTCCCACTCTTATTAACTATTTTGTACATTATGTGTGTCAAAAGTGAAGTGTTAACATTTTGTCCATTTATTACATGATATTTGAAAAGGATATTGTCAAGAAAGTATATTTCGTATTTTAGTTACTATAACGCTATAGTTTTAACTTTACCAACACTAACATTACTGTAAATACCGAGTAAATAAATTAAGAAATATAACTGATATATTGTCTATTTTATTCTCATCTTCATCCTTTAAATTCTATAAATACTGTGCGTCTTTTAAAATATTTTCTTCCCCCTCTCTCTCTCACTCTCTCTGCCGTTTTACCCCTTACTATATCCTATATATACTTATAAATCGAAATTTAGATCGCCAAATTAGATTCACTTCCGTCACGTATCCTAACTTGCACGCGCTCAATTTTTTTTTATTTTAATATGTAATTATCTCGCTGCTTTATATTTAATGTTTTCTCACGACGTTCCTTCGCAGGAGTGACTCCTCATTATCCTGAGCTTAAATAAATGTCTTGTAAAAATTTAAACAAATTTAACCGTTTATCAGATAATGACCAAATTAAAAAAATATCTGCAAATTTTTTTATCATAAAATCACTTTAAAGCTTTCCTGTGCAAGGTTGACCATTCAGAATATTAACATGACGTCACTTATGTAATTAGATAGGAAAAAACTAGAGCCTATAGAGCACTAACAACTTTCTGTAACAAAACTTCCTATTTCCTTACTATTATCAATTATATAAACTTGATCTTCCGACATGATAACAGGCAGTAGCGGGACAAAATTAAAATTGGATGTGAGCGAGATGTGTTTCAATTTGCTTAAAGAAAAACCACTTTTCAGATGTTTTACAAATCCACCTAAACATTATCGTCCAAGAATGTTGCCTGGTTTTGGCAATATTAAATGCAGTGTCTGCCCAAAGGAGTGTTTAGTATTAAAACTAATAACAAATTATTTGATAATTAGTATGATTTTTCACTACCTCAATCCTAATTTCTCATCTTATGTCTGTTGTTTTGTTAAAAAAATCAGTTTGCCTTTGATGAATTACCTCCAATTATTATATTTTGACAATAACAAAAAAATAGCATAAAATAAAAACAAATATTTTTATGTATCTTAATATTAGTTGATACAACTAATAGCAGATTTTAATTATAACCCCAGCGAAGTACAGAAAAATAGTATCTCAATTTTAACCTTTCTATTTATGTCTACCATATTTGTATTATTGTCAGACCGTTGACCACAGCACTTTTACATATTTAAATCATTTTTTGTAACTTTTCCAACAATATATTATTTAAATATTCTTCAATAATTTGGATGACAACAAAAAAGATAATTTATTGGGTATAAATTACCCTTCTATAGCATCAGCTGATGTGTTACACAAATTTAAAATAAGGGGACATTTTTTCGTTTCAGTTTCTAGAGCTGTCAAAAATCTTTTCCCCTTTAGCCTTCCGAATTACTTTATCAGTAATTGTTTTTGATATCTTCGTGGTCAACCAGTTCTCAATATCGCAGCTTAGATAATGTTGTTTAGATTGTTTTTTTGCTTCATGTACTTACGTAATGTAGGATGGCGATGGGATAATAATTTTAAAAGGTCTATGAAATCGCCAAAGTTCGTACTATCATGTATTTTGTTTCCCGCTGCCAATACAATTCGCTTCTTCGTAAATTCCATGTATTCTCTGCTTTTCTCAAATTTGCGCTTAAAGGTTTCAATCGCGCATTCTCCTTTTACCATCTAACTAAGATCTGCAGCACATTTTGTTTAATTACAGCGAGTCTCACGATACACAAAGCGTTTTATTGAAGAGCCTGTATCGGGAATATGAGTAGAGCCACACGGTTTCTTAGAATGTGATTCTTTTAGTGACATGGGTGTAAAGTGTAAATAATATTCCAAAGACAACATGGGTGTAAAGTGTAAATAATATTTCCAAAGTTCATCTTCCATTGATGACAATTGAGTAAATAGGAAAACGACCATTCACGATTGTCGGTGGTGGCCTGTTGTGGCGAATAGCAGAGCGTAGCCCATTATGACTCATTGTGAACCGGGACCTTAAGAGATGAGTTGACAAATTAATATATTTATATATGTACGCTGGGAACTTGACAACAAAAAATCTGCGACAGAAACTGAAAGTCGATATTTTGTTTATAACTTGATATTCAAATGTCGATACTTTAATATCGATATTGAGTAGCTCAACTATAATATAGTTGGCACCATAGATATACAAAAGGCAGTTTTGTATATCTATGGTGCCAACCAATGTGTCAAACCATAGATTGAAAGTAAATGTCAAATTAGGTTTGTTTCTGTTTTGTCAAACTGCATAGATAAGAAAGATAAGTTCTGTGGATGTCAAAATGCCGATTCTCATAGTAAATCATATACTAAAAATGTCAGATTGTTAAAGTTTTATATTTATTGAAATACATCTTATCATCAGTATCCTATAAGTGAAATTCTTATTCTCATTTAAGTTTCGCCCGATCAAAAATTTAATACAGTTACGCCTGCAGACATCACACGATGCCACCTCCAGAATGGTAAATAGATATATTTAAAAAGTAGAAAATCACTGCCCTTAAGATGTCGACTGTATGAAATTTATACCGTATTAATATACAAGACCCTTGTACAAGTATAGCTCCCATCTAATCCGTATATGTACTAAATTTATCTCTCGTAAGTAAGTACAACAAATGTATACCGTACCTACCCCGAGTTTATCTAGCATAACCGATTATGATCAGGTAGAAAAACGAAAAAAGAAGAGCCATAGTGTTATTTTATGTAACTGTTGATTATTTTAGGGAATGTGGGCTGATGAATTAGATTAAAAACAGACAATTGCTTCTATTACAAAACAGACAATTACATACGCTTACTTCTTTGTTTTATTTATTATTATATTAAATTCTTACTTTTCAGTCCACCATCTTATTACTGACCCTAATACTAACTATAGAGATATAACACTCGTGAGATTTTATTTTTCCTATTGATCTAAAAATTTCATTAAAAGTTGTTTTCTCTAAAGTCTGTTTAACACTTTCCAGAAATGTTCACTTGGTTTTAGATTTGAATCTAGTAAATAACATAAATCCATAGCTAAATCTGATCTAGAAAATCCTGTAAATGCATGCATAAGAGTACCTGTTTATGACCTACACTAGATTTCATATCTGGTGTCAATTTATGTAGTATAGAGTCCATATAATTTTAATACCCACCTACTCTTACAATTTTCCATGTCATAAATTTTTGGAATACTTTGTGAATATATTTTCTAATTTGAAAAATGTTATCCTAGTCTTTAATAAATGAAATCTCTAAATAAGTTAAATTCCCATTTTAAGTTGACAAAAATTATTTTAGTCCTTCAATTTCTTCTAATTCACTTCATAGTATTAAAAGATCAACGTACAGTGATAAGTACATTACTATAGAAATAATAGTATTCCTATAATTTTTAAATGCATGTACAATTTTAGCATAATTAAACTTTTCATACTGGTGTGACTTATTCAATCTATATAAAGATTTTGTCAATTTTAAAACTTGTCCAATCACCACTGTTAATCCGTCTGGTGGTTTCAAATATATATTTTCATTGACTTTACCATAAAAAAGCATCCATCTGATATAAAAGTCGGAGATGTCAGAGATAACTCACAAAAACAATAGTAACTTATGTTTGAGCCAGTTGTTTCACATTAATTCAATGCCTAGCTATAGCTAGCTTACCTCCTCGGTACATTTGTCCTACCTCTCTATTACCTTTCCCTCCAGGATGGACACAAGAGACAATAAATCATATTGTAACATATAATTTTGGTATTTGTTACAATATGATTTATTATTTATTGTTAACGGGAGTTTAGGCAATCAAGATTTCCATTTTCATCGATACCACCCTCATCATGAGATGGAATTCAAGATGCAAGATGATTTAAAGTACATCAAACAATTTATTATATACACAAACGTAATTTATAATACGATTATGAATTTGTGAAAAAACAGAAATTTCACAAAATAGGACTGGAATTGATATATTTAACAAGCTATGTAAGGCCACAAATACACGTAGTTATATAAAATCTCAATATTATTAATGTTACCATACCAAACCGTACGTTTTTGGCCAAAATACTTTAGAGTTTGGACAAGGTTCTTCTCCAATATTTTTCTTGGTTAGAACCTATTCTGTATTAATTTTTATTTCTCTGGTTGCCATACAACCTTCCAAGTTAAACTTCCTTAATATATTTGTATTCTTTATGTATTGCCTTATTCCAATCTTTTTATCCCCTTTCCTATTTATTGAAAACTCATCCTCTTAAGTTATTAGTAGAGCTATTTACGTTTCATCATTTTTCTCACTTAAATTTAGTTCATAACTTTCAAGTAATTTTTACATCTATATTTTTTTTCCTTCATTTTCTATAACATTTTCCCCGTGATCTGACTTTCTCTTTCATCATTCTCTTCTGTTCTCTCAAAACGTTTTTCACCCATATTTCATTCCATTCTTTTTTAACTTGTATACTGGTTTCTCCATTTCTCCTAAGATATATATAGATCTTTTACCCCTTTTCCACATTTCTCATTCACTACACTATTCGTTTCCATATCAAAGAGCCTGTATCCTATAATGTAGTAATATATATTTTTGTCTTAACTGTTTAGAAACAAATAACCATAAATTATAAAACCAAAAAGTTGCATATGTTGAGATACCTCGACCTTCCAGTCTATAACTCACTCGCTACCTTTCTTTCTTTGACGGATTTCTGTTTGTTACATACCCGGTATATAATACAACTATCACCAAAAATCTTTTTCTAAAATTGACTCTAATAATATTGTTCTTGCTTTCTGAATCAAGGTGCAAAACATTCGCTCTGCCACTATGTTCATCTCCAGATTATATGTTACTGTATACTTTTCCGAGCATCAAATCTTTGCTATTCCTCTGATATATATTCTCAACCATTATCTTAATGAGGCTTTAATTTATATTAAAATAATATATAAACTAGTAATAATAATTTTTTAATTCCTCAAAATGTTCACATTTATTTATTATCAATAAATGTATTTCGTTAAAAAAATATTTACTGTTTAGCTTTGGTAAACATAACTCTCAAAAATTTAAAAATTAACATTACAGGAAAAGTAATTTCACCACACTTAATTTTGTTAAAAAAACCGTCGAATGATTTGTCTAAAAACTAGGTCAATATAAAATGATGTTATATCAACATTTTGAAAAACAAATTATTTTCAATAAACATTTTAAAATAACTTTTGGATCTTATTTTCACCCTACCACTACTTTAAAAGGTTATCTTTTCATTTTTCATAATTAACATGGTTTACATAACGTATTTTCTACTTTAATATTTTTTAAATTATTCAAATTTTTTTATAAAATATTCCTTTATAAATTTTAATTTTAAATAACTAGACTCAATGTTTATAAATTCTAAAACATAATAATACATCCATAATACTCACTAGGTAATAATTGCTTTCAACATTACACCATTTTTAGTCATGGATATATTTTTAAGTATCTTAAGCTCTGAATAATCTATGAACACATCTTTATTGTTCAATAAATGATCAGAACATCCAGACATAATACCAGATCATGCTCATTTGTTGAATTACAGTTATACACTTCACAATAGTTATTATAACACATAGAGGTGAAAATCACAACTCGTATCTTCTTGTAGCATATGTTTTATTTTGTTTTTGTTAACCTCATTCCTGTCTAAAACTTCTATTGCACACTCATTCCTATCCTCTATAATTTCCAAGACCTCTTTTTTTATTCCGCTATGTAGATTGAGAATTTCTCATTTAGTTTCATTTTTATATCTAATTTCATTGATTCTGCTTGTGGCTTGGTTTAACACATGCATCTTTGCCTCTTTTCTGGATTCAGACAACAACATGCTACTATAGAGCAAATTCACCAAGTGTGTCATATTATCAGAACAACGCTGGAAGAAAAGCAATACTGTTCCTCAGCTTTCATTGATTTCCTACAGACATTTGACAAGGTTTGGCACAAAGGTCTTATGTGCAAGATTAAACAACTGTTGCCTCACACCTTCTATAGTGTATTGAATTCATACCTATCAGAAAGGATATTCCAGGTAAAGGAAGATGATTCTACATCCAAATTCCATGCCATCCAAGCTGGAGTACCACAAGGTTCAGTTCTTAGGCCTGTACTATACACAATATTCACATCGGACTTGCCACAGACCCCAGGAGTGACTATTGCCACTTTTGCAGATGACACAGAAGTTCTCGCTACCAACAAATGTCCCATAGAGGCCTCAAAAGCACTGCAACATAACCTGAACAACATAAACAAATAGCTCAAAAAATGGAAAATTAAAGCTAGCACAGCAAAGTCTGTGCTGGTAACATTCATGTTAAGAAAAGAGAATTGCACACCGGTGACCCTGGATGGTAACCAACTTCCCCACCAGGAATCAGTAAAATACCTGGGTATGCATTTGGACCGCAGATTGAATTGGAAGAAACACTTAGCCACCAAAAGAGATGAGCTAAACCTAAAATTTAGAGGGTTAAATTGGTTGCTCGGCCGAAATTCAAGACTGTCATTAGACAATAAGTTGTTGATTTACAAGACTGTACTCAAACCTATATGGACCTATGCTATCCAACTCTGAGGATCAGCTTGCGACTCCAACATTATTATGATTCAAAGAGCTCAAAATGGCAGCATAAAGCACCTAGCAAATGCTCCGTGGTTTATAAGAATCGACGAGTTGCATAAGTACCTGAAAATAAACACAGTGAAAGAAGAAATTAGATCTTTTAGCTTTAAATACAAAACGAGACTAAAAAATCATCCTAATCAACTAGCGGTGTGTCAAGTCACAACTTTCGATGACAGAGGACGACTAAAGCGACGCAAAATCATGCAACTAGATAGTCTCGAGTAGACTATAAATAATTTAAAGGGTTATGTCCTACTGAGGATGAACTCTACATGACAAGCTGCTAATCACACATCTGCTCATAATCTATGACTGATTGCATGATTATCAAAAAAACAAAAAAAAAATCTTAAATACTCCACATGCTAAAAAACTTGTCCCATAAAATGGCAATTATTTCTCATAAGCTAGTCATTTTTCTCGAGAACCATATTCGGCTACCTTGCTTTTGATACACATCATTATTTCGCATTATTATGTTACATCCCTTTTTTATTATTGACTAATACTAATTGATATCCATCGTAAACAATTAAAATCATGCACAACATTCCAAGACGGGCATTATACTTCAATTGGTTATAATTAAATAATACTCCAGTAACCAAGTGAATATGTGGTGATAATATTTAATTAGCTACTCCGAAGTGTGTTCATAAAATTATTATAAATGATCTAATATCTTATAAGCGTTCTTATATACTAAATTCAGCTTTCAGCTTAATTAATTGTTTTCCATACCAAAAATATTTCAGGAAATGCCTCGTGAAAGGAATTTCTGACAGACCATTTACAAGACGTAGTGTAAAACTAGAAGTCAAAGATCATCCACTAAAACTCTCTGTGAAAGTAATAAAGGTATGTTATATTTTAGATTATGGCATGAGTGCACTAACAGTTATACACATAAGAATTGCCACACACTTGGAAAACTTAGAAAAATAATAAATTGTATTCTCTCTGGAAATATTCTGAAACACTCAAAGAATCCTCATTAACTCCCTGAAATATATTTTAATAATCTGTCACACATACTGAAATATTATTTTCAAATTTCGTTTTTGTGGTAACTGGTGGAAATATGTTTAGACATGTATTAAATTGACATAAAACAATATCTAGCTACCTGTACCAATAGAGGCTTATACAGGCTGTGCAGGCAATTTAATTTTTGTACTACCAATTCTGTTGCAACATAAAATTTTTAACTCTTTTATATATTTTCATAAATTATTCACCACCCTTGTTCCCAAATTATTTGTAATAGATTCTGTAAAGACTTCAATTATTATTTGTATTCAGTGTGTTGTCTCAATTCTTTACTTTGGCGTGTACCTTATTTATTTTCAAAGCAAAAAATTAGTGTCAGGAATTGTTTTAAGTTTTTTACTACATGAATAAATTTGACTTTTTCTGGAAGTACTGGAAAAGAAATAAATTTTAATTTTTCTAAAGTGCGGTAACCCCAAAAAATTATTGGGATGCAATTTAATAAAGGTAAAGACATTTAATCCTAATATCTTTCAATTGAAAGAATGAAAAGAAATAGGGACTTAAAAGTTTAAATTATTGCACATTATTCACAGCCTTTTCACTTCACTTTTAACACTTATCAGCCAGTGAGTTTTTGCGTAAAATGTCTGCTGGATCATAATATTATGGCTTGATATATTACTATTATATGTATATAATTATTATTATGGCTGGATATATTACAGTTACAAATGCAGGATATATTACAGTTAACAATTTTTTAACATTTGTTAGTATATTTTTCAATTTGCAGAAAAAACCAACTCATTTCTACATAGATACATAAATACATTGTTCCATTGTGCAGTGACACTCAACCGATAAGGGTTAATTTGTAATACCTGGGCTTCCAGTAAATAAGGCCTCAGTCACGTCATGACCAATTCAACATTGCATATATTCTAATGTAAACCTTGTTGCATCCACGCAGCCGTACCTTATTGTACTGCATATGTTCCACACTGTGTAATAAGGCAACTGTCACATTTTATTCTGGCATCATCTGTTCTGGCGTCATGTTTTAAAAATGTCACTATTGAAAAAAAGAAAGTTATACTAACTTACTTGATTTATAAACAGTAACAGGGTAGACAAAAGAAAAAACATAAAAGATTAATGTGGTTTCATTCTATTTTAGTTCTCTACGAAGATTAACCGTTAGAGTGCCGACGAGTACTAACTAAATTTGCCACAAGGGCGATGGCGCTCATGAAATCAGTTGCTGTTTAGCGCGCAGTAGGGGAGGTCACTCGCATGCATTTTTATCATTTTTATCTTTCAGCATTTTTTATCTTTCTACGTGTTACATAAAGTTCAAATTATAATATTATTAGTAATTACAATATAAAGAAAACTTTTTTAAGAAAAAATTTTTTTTTAATTTTATAAGATCCAGGAAAAGAAAATTTTTAACCTATAATGTATGCGGAATACGCAAATAATTCGAGTGAAAATGATCGTTTTTCAAGTTGTGAAGAAAGTGATAGTGGGAGTGACATTGTGGTGCGCTCACAATTTGGCGTAATGCCAATTTTGAGTGATAGTGATAATAGTGACGATAACAATTATTTTTCTGATACGGAGGATGTACCAGACTGCATAAATACGATGTGACCTTGATTTCAGTTTTTGTTATAATTTTTGTTCACAATATATATTTCCATAATTTTCTTTGAATTTTATTATCCTTGAACAAGTTTTTATTAAGAAAACACCGAACAAATTATTAAAATTGGATAATTTTTGGAAGTGATACAGTTTTTTTTCCAGACAAGGATAAATGCCATCAAAAACAAAAGGTTTCTTTGGCATTTTTAAGTATATATGAGTAAAAAACCTTGGCACTTAAACGGTTAAGGTAAATTTTATGCTCTATTTAAAGATTTGAGGAATTACGACAATAAAGGTATGTTATATTTAGATTATGGCATGACACTATATCTTGTTGTATATTCAGCATAGTAAACTTTAACACCAAGATACGAAAATGCAATACGTTACTTCTAATTCAATTCCCAGAATATCGTATTCACGAGAGTTCGATCTAATAACATAAATTTGTCCACCTGAAGAACAAAAGGAAATGTCACTGTTTTATACATTAAAAATTACATATTTAATAAATATATTAACTTATAAATTCTATGTTGTAATCACACTTTAGATTATGTCGAGTGAAATTAGTTATATTTTTTTCAAATTGTTGCAATAAAGGAGACTTTTGATACTTGAATATTTAAAATAATGAAATTTTAATCAAGTATACTTCATGATAAAATAAATATTTTGTATTAAATTCAGCGTTTTTGCACAGGGAAAGGAATTATCCTGACTCATTGTTAACAGAAAATAAGCCATGTAAAAAACTAAGTTGACACTTGACATGACAGGTAAATCTCATTGTAAAATAATTTTTATTGCGTGTTGTATATGCTAAAAAAGAAACTCCAGTGGTAGCGAAAACTGGTGCGAAAGAGAATTAAGTATCAAGATTGTCAGTTGTATGTTTGTTTAAATTATTTTGCAAAAGAAATGGCTACAAAAATGAAAAGTTGGGCGAACTTATTTTGTTGTTGAATATAACTCTCGTGGTTGTGAATTCCGGTAATAAGTTTTCCTAGTTGACAGTGGGAACAAAGGTGTAAAAAAAGGTGAATTGTAGCAGTGCATCATTGATAATAAAAGTTTTGATGATTGCGCTTGCTATTTTCACCAGACATTTTTCTCAGAAGAGTCCCGTTTATACAAGAACATTTTTCACATAAGCATTTCAGACCGATCTGCTGGAAGTCATTTTTATTATTTTTTTCATTATGCTCTTTATTACACCAACCCCCACAAATTTTGAACAATAATAATTGGAATAATTAGTTAAATTGTTATAAATAAATTGCATGGCTCTTTAGTATAATTAGAAAACAAAACTTAGAAGATGTCAAATTTGTCCACTGGAGGCATATATGTAGTAAAAAAAAAGTATTTTTAGCATATAACTTATTCCCAGAATTTCGTTGTCATGAGAATTAAATCCAATAACATAAGTTTTTTAGGCATTTCTTTTGCAAAATAACACCCATACACCTTACACCCGTAAGTAAACAAACACATTACACCCATAAGTAAACAAATGTATAACTGACAGTTTTCATGTCCAATTAATTTTCATTCAAACATCTTGTGGGCCCACTGAAAATACTATATAGTGTATACATCAATATAAATTATAAAAATAGTTTTTTAGTTGATCAAATTGAATAATAGGAAAAATTATAGTTTAGAACAAATGAAAATATAACTGTTTTTAAACATTAAAAATGACACTTGTGGTTATTTTATATAAAAAAATTAATTAATAATTCTTGTTGATATACACTGTATTTTTGCTTGTTACAAATTGTCTGGTTTTTCTCATTGACATTCTTTTTGACACCTAGCACTGAATATGTAATACAAACACAAATTTATGTTAAAAAAAGCAGAAAAAACCAAAAACTGAAATAAGGAAAAAAGATTGCATAAATAGATGTTTGATTAATTGACAACGGTTTCTTCATAGCACAGGCACTTTTCAAATCAATTGTTTTTAATAATCACGAGAGACTAATATTTTTTAAATATGTCATTTGTCATATTCTTTCATTTTCGCCTATACCGAATAATCATTCTCTTTTTGTTTTATTTACAGTTATAATTAATTGACTTACATGATCGATTACCTAAAACGAATATAATTTTTTTGTTGAATTGTTAAAATTACCGTACTAACAAAACATTGCACTGCATATCAAAATGTATCCTGTAATTTTCAAATTTTCAACTTTTAAATACGTTTTCCTTTTGCATATTGGATTATTAAAACAAATCTAATATTAAAAAAAGTTTTGCCTATCTGTTTTTCAGTCTGTAAATTTGTTCAGTCTGTATATTTTTCATAAAACAGATTACATTTTCCCATATATAAGTAAGAAAAAAACAGAGAAGATCTTAAAATGTAAGACAAATGCTAAGTAAAATTCAACACGATGATGCACTTACTTATGATCATGAGCTTAAAAAATAGCACCTCTCAACCGTATACCAGAAAGTGATGGAGCAGATATAACTATGAAGAAAATGTCTGAAATATCAATTGTCTTGCAACACAGACTTGCAGTATGGAAAAAGTTTAGGTAGCATTGTAGGACATTTGAGTGCACTCTAAGCAAGTCAACTAAACTATAACTTCGTTCTCACTTGTAACTATCAGTAGCAGATAATGCCACCAAACCTAAGATCTAGAGGTTATCATCATAATTATTGATTTTTATAAATATATGTAACTCTCATTGAAGTTTAAGGGAATAGTATCCGACCATACCCATTAAAAATTAGAAAGGAACAGTTATCGCACATACAGTATATAAGTATTTAATATATAAATAGTAACATAAAAATCTTTTAATACTTTCTCTAGTATGATTAAGTATGAATATCAGATGTACGCTAGAGTAAATAAAGTTCCAATACCTTCATAGTCATGGAAATTGTGGGACTGTCTTTTAATTTGTATGGTTTGTATGCTGCCATCTATATTCTGTGTAGCTTATAACTGATTTTAATCATTTAACTGAATTGTGAGGCAGTCCTGCATAATTACATTGAGATTATATTATCCTCCAAGATTTACCTAATTCAAAATTGTGCTAAAGGAAAGGTGTACATATTGTTGTTTGATAAATAAAGCTGCCTGGTTGATAACCAATATTATTTCTATCATTTAGTACCAGATTTTATAAGACAAGAAAAACATGTTTGTTGGAATATATCTATTATGAAATTATTAAGTGTATTAATTGTAACAATTATTTTATGATAATTTTGCAATTTATTCAAAGTTGTACAATTTTTTCCTTTTGTAAAAATAGATAATTTTCACTGTGATATTATTTCTCACGTGAGGGTGTGCAGGTGATTGCCATCACTGTATGTTCTGCTTACATCAAAATGTCTGAGACTATATTCAAATAATGAATAAATATTATATTAGTACCAGGGCCGTCTTCGACTATGCTGGGGCCCTTGAGCACACAAGAATTTAGGGCCCTTTTGGAATGTAAAGAAAGCGAACTATACAAATGTTTTTCACTATGATCTGCTTTATTATGGGAAATCAAATATATTATTATAATACAATATGTCATTAATGATATTAGTATGCTGCTGTTTTTTTATTATGATTACGATAATAGTTTCTTTCGAGATTTCTGTTGAGCAAAATATCCTATTAAATCCTCAAACTCAATTTTTTGAAGAATATCACTTTCCATGCTCATAATCAACAAATTACTTAGTCGTTCTTGTAACATTGTTGGTCGCAATTCATTTTTTATTCTCTTAAGCTGTGAAATTGAACGCTCCCCACTACAATTGGTAACCATTAGGCAAAAGAATATTCTTGTAGCAACTTCAACGTTTGGAAAAGTTTCTTCTAATTTATCAGACTATATTAAGTTATGTAAGACTGAGATATTTAAATCCGCTGATTGCTTTGCTATATTTTTTAAATATTGGCTTAAATGAAAACATTCTGTTTTGAGCTCATATGCATTAATGTCTTCATGCTAAAATTCTGCAAATTCGTTGCCTTCTTTGGTCAATTCGTCAGATTCGATTGTTGTTAATTGACAAAGAAAACTAAATCGATTACCAATTTCTTGGTATGCTGCCGAACGTTTTTTTAAATGTGTAATTAATGTGTCAATTATGGGAATGAAAGTATCTACACGAAAGTTTTCATTGCATCTCAACTGGAGAGTCTCTGATGATCCTTCAAAAAACTGAGGCGTGAGCTGCGAATTCTTTTTCTTTAAAATTTATCTTTGTAATCAGCATCTGGATTTTTTTCTTTAGAAGCCATTTCATACTGATCAGAGATTCGTAAACTTTTGTTACAACGTCCATAGTCATAGTGCTATTCTGTAAACTTAGACTTGTTTTATTCATAATTCCCAAATATCATTCCATATTTCCATTAGAAGAGCAGTCTCAAATTTTTCCATTTTTATTTGCTAGGCTTTGGGCTTCTTTTCTAATGTCTCCTGGTTGATTGATGTCACTTGCGATGAAGGACAATGCTTCGGAAATATTTAAATAACCATTTCGCAGAGCATTAATAGCATTGGCATGTGCGGACCATTTGGTTTCCAAAAGAGACTTCAGGACTCTATTACACCTAAATGCTCTGTCAAAATTTACTATCGTTTGGTCGAAGCTGAGAAAAAATTGTGCAATTTTTGTACAAATTGAAAGAATGCTACTGCTTCAGTAATACACTCAACAGCTTGAACACCCACTAAATTTAGCGAATGTGCCGCACATGGAACGTAAATTGCATATTCGCATATTTCTTTTATTCTAGACTGGACACCAGAGTACTGTCCAGAGATATTTGAAGCATTGTCATAGCTCTGCCCGCGGCAATCTTATGGGGATCTCTTCTTTCTTTCAAAAAATGTTTAAAATGGTATATGCTATATATTGCGCATTATGTCCATCCATAGGCAAAAATTGCAAAAATCTCACAATAAGCTGTCAGTCTTTTACGTATCTAACGATGAAAGTGAGCTGATCAACATGGGACAGATCCGGCATAGAATCTACGCTAATAGAGTAGTATTTTGCTGATTTAAGTCCTTTGACAATTGTTTTTAAAACTCACTGTCCCATTAAATTAATGAATTTATTACAAATATTTGCAGATGTATATGATATACTTCCTTTTCCACGATTTCCGCAGTTTTGTATGTGATCAGCAAGAAAAGGATCAAATTCACTAATCAGTAATAAGCATCCCAAATAATTCCCATTATTTTGCGATCCTAATGTCTCATTATCACCACGAAAAGCAAGACCTCTTCAAGCTAAAAATTTCACTACTGCAACAATCCTTCTAAGGACATTTTTCCAATAACTAATTTCTGCATTATATTGGGACAACAACTCACTATCAATTCGACCAGTAGTTTTCATTCTTGTAACATAATTTATCATAGATTGCCTGTGTCACAAACTGTTCTCATACTCCATCAATAAGTTACTTATAAGCTTCTAATCCTTATATCCATTTGGAGAACTCAAATTATGTCCAGTACCAATAGTGGTATTAAATAGACAGCAGCCATAACAGTACACAGATTTCTTTACTGGGGAATAAAGGAGCCATTTTCTGTCCAAAGACTCATCATTCGTCAATTTACGGGTAAAAATATTTTTTGTCAGGTATCTAGTTTTTGTTTTACCACTTGAATCTGGAAAACTTGTATAAGTTTTGGAGAAATTACAATGTTTATTTTGGAAAAATTCTGGCCCTTTTCGAATCCAAATATTACCGACTTCTTCCGTTAAAATGTCGTCACTGTACTTACCAGGATCATGTGATACAGATACATTTTCCAAGTTTGCAATTATTAACTCACAGTTGCTTGAAGTCGAGGGTTCAGCATTTGATGTGTGTTTGTCATTTTCGTCACACGTAATAACCTCTTTTTCCTGGTGATATTCAGAGGTATTTTTGTTTTAAGGTGATGATGATGAAGAATCCCCCAACTTATTTGTTTCTTCCACCTTAAAAAACGAAGTAAGCTTAGGAAGTTTTTCCGTGATTTCTTTTTGAGCTATAACTTTTTTTCTCTTTTGTGAACCACTTAAATATGTTCTTTTCGACATAATGAAATAATATTTAAACGAACAAATCAAAACTTCTATTAATCTTACCCAAATTATATTAAACGAAATGAAATCACGTTACTTCTGTCCGACTGAAAGTTTATACGTCATCCGGGGATTTCCCCAACCATAGACAAAGTCGACATTTATTTATGGCCGCTTGACTATGGCATCGGAGTGGTTTACATGGATGATCGCTAGATGGTGTGCTTAGTAAATTAGGTAGGATGCGTTCAGAAATATTATTACATTTTGTAAACTTTCAAATTACCGAAAAACTGAATAAAAAATCAAATAACTTGTAAATATCTCTATAATAGTCTCTAGATTATAAATTCAAATAAATGTCTGGTAAGTTATAATGGTGTTCGAATCACTGAAATTATTCATATAAATGTATTGATTTGAATAAATTTCAAAATGATAGACGTTCGTGCAACGAGAAAAATGTAATGCGCCCGACCAAAATATTTTGAGATTAAATGTGAGAGAAATTGTCGGTCCTTTGGGGCCCTCTGAAGATAGGGGTCCTGGGTACTGACCCCATGTACCCTTATGGTTAAGACGGTATTGATTAGGACAGCTCGCTATCGGATTGGTATGTCCAATGAGTGTCAAATAATTGATAAACAGAAGGCAACAAGCAGTACTGGTACTGATATCTGACACAAATTGTATTAAAGAGAAAGATATAGAAATTCTCACATCTATTTGCCACCCTTGAGTGCTTAGGATGGATATCATGCTGAGTGTCCATTAAAGAGTGCCTAAATTTTAGTTCTAAAAAATGTTGGAAAACAGGATATGAGAGACTTCTTTACGATGGCTGGATTTTTTCATGCAACGGTATAAACATTCAAAAATTAGATTACTAAAAATGAGGAATTTGATTTTAAACCATTGTAATTTATAGGTACAAGACTACATGCAAACTGAACAAATTTTTGATCCTCTATCGGTGGTCATGGAAGATACTGATCCATTGTCAGAATTTGCAAGAGAATATACTGATGTAGTGGTATGTATGTTTGAATAATTTGTATACTGATTTATAATTGAACCATTTTCATCTGTAATAGTAATTTATCAATACCATATTTGTCCAATTACAATTCCAGAACCAACCTCACAGCCGCAAGGATGTATTAAATACTGCAGATGTGTGGTCTACACGACGGACACATATTCTCAACTCATATACTACACTTGAAAAGTTGTCACTTACATCCAGCTACTTGCCAGGGGGTGAGAAAAGTAAGTGGAGTTACTTTCGAGAAAAGTAATTTTCTATCAATCATTCACATCAATTTCAAAAATAGCTATAATATCAATACTTTTTATACAACTGATAAATGGTAAAAATTATTTAAGACAAACCGTATTATAAATCTGACAAAATTAATTACCAAATAGAGATTAAAATTACCAGTCAAGTAGTTGCACGAACGAGAATCGCCGTAATGAACAATATAAATTTGTTGGGAAGTAATATTCAACTATAATTATAACATGAAAGCAACAACTGTAATTATTATATGAAAGAAGCATTAAGTAAGGGAACAAATTAGTCACAGAAATTATTCAGTTTTTCTTTATTTAATTTAAAGGAAACTCGTACTTATACATTGTTTTGTATAATAACATGCGACTAGCATAACCAAAAGTTTATTGATTTATCACCATATACCACTAATAGCAACTTGCATGGTCCCTATTCTACAGTCAAATATGTCATGTAAACATAACAAAGTGATAACTATTGTTTAATTAAACGAGTCAAGAGACCGTCCCGTCTCAAGAATGTGACAAAACTATAGAGAATCAATTTTTACTTCAATAATGGATGCTTCCTCCATTATTTTTCAAAATTTCGGTCACCGTCTTCGATAGCATTCAATAGAGGTTAGTAACATAATTTTGTTCCAATTTTCTTCACTCATCTTGAATAGTTTGGTTTAGTTATTGAACATTATCAAATTGCTTGACATTTAAACCCAGCTTCTTCAAATAATTTCCAAAAATTCTTCTAAAAATTGTCTTTAACAACTTTTGCAGTGATTGGCTTCATGGTCTTGCAAGTTTCTTCTATATTTAGCTAATTGTTCATTGATCACTTTGACATAACTTGCAGATTCCTTGACTCGTAAATTATATTTCTATTTTTCCCTCAAAGTGTATAGCAGCCTAACACATGATACTTCTTTCATAAATTTGAAATTGAATTCTTTTCTTTCAATTTAAAATCATTTTATGTTTTCTTAAATCATTATGATAATATAAGGTTCAACCAAGTTCACCTTTTTTAAAATATCACATGACACTACTTTTTTTGTGTTATGTTCTATGTCAGATTGTGTTAGTTTTTAAGTTGTAGGTGGCTGGTGTAACATTTTCTTTTTTCTCAAATATTTAATATCATATAGAAGACATTGAATCATTTTAAATTGCTTTTTACACAAACCTGAAAATTATTTGGTTCACACTATTTATATCATTGATGGAAGTCGTTACGCAAAAATAAATTAACATTTTACATCGACAATATGTAAATAACAGTATAATATGTAATAACGCATAGACAATATGTAAAAACTTTTACCCCAATCAGACAATTAGTTTTTGAATTTTATTTTTATAAAAAAACAACTTGTCCGTCTTTATAATGAATTATTCATTCATGTGTTCGTACATGCGTGTATACTTACTCAATATATGTGCAAACATATATTTCATATTACATGCCTATGTCTTATACTGGAAATCATTGCATTCCTTACGTATATTTTTATATCTTCTTTTCATCAATCACTTACTGTGTAAGGTTAAAAACCGTCATTGGATATAATTTTAAGATGAAGTTTTTCTAACAGGATTTATAGTCAGATATATTACATTGTAATTACATACCTGACTGTAGACAAAGGTAAAAAATATTTACTAACAATTTTAGTGCTCGTTAAACAAAATTCAAGTGTAAGTGATCAAGTGAAACATCGCTTAGAGCAACTTGATGAATTTGAAGATGGATCTGTTAGTCAAATGATGAATTTAAGCCAACAAGAGTATTGCAGTAAAATCAACATCCTCAATTCTGAATTAGTCGAGGTAAGTCTATCCTTTGTATCCATATTATTGAGCTAAAGTAAAAATTAAAACTCTCTTCTTAAAATAAAAATTAAAACTTCTTTACTCTTTAAGTTTGAAAAATTAATTAACTTTATTGAAAGGACGCATACAAATTGATGTTTTCTATTTGACCACATTAACTGTTTATGATGGAAAGTACAAGAGAATTTTGTTTATATTTTTTGTAGGTATTAAATTAGTTAAATCACTTTGCGATTTGTTCGCAATAATAAAAGTTGACAATAGATGGCAAAATGTGTATATTAAATCAATTGCTCATGTGTCTCAAGAGAAAATGTTTAATATCATAATGTTATAAAGTGATGTTGCAATAGTATCAAGAACGTATCATTACGCATTAGCCGAAAATACACACAATTGAAGCCATGAGCTAACGCTAGTATTTTAAATATTGAATATATTTTGCGTTACTTTTGTAGAAATTCATTATTCACAATTAAATGAAACTACTCTTTGCTAATATCACACCTGAAGATGTAATACAACGAAACCTAGGTCGTGGTAAAAAAAAGTAGAAATAATACTACATATGTAGTTTCATTTAATTGTGGCTAGTATTTTATAAAAAAGCATAAGTGTTGTGTCTATAAATATTAAGGAATAAATATTGCAACATCTTATTGTAATTTTGAATGTATTCAGAAATATTAATAATATTTCATCTGCTGTAAATTTCAAAAAATTTAATTTTTTTTATTTTCCCCTTTACATTTAGTAGCACGGCCTCAACACAGTTCGATCTATATGATTTAATTAGCTTATAATATGTATTTTCTTTTATAACAGGCCTGGCATTCAGAGCAACGAGTTAAAGCATTGAAAATTGCAATTCAATGTTCTAAACTTTTAGTAGATACGAATGTGATGCAATTTTATCCAAGTAAATTTGTTTTGGTCACTGATATTTTGGATACATTTGGAAAATTAGTTTTTGAGAGGCTAAAAATTAAAGCTGGTAAAAATGAGTAAGTTCCAATTCAGAACTTTTTAATGTATTTGATAAATTTCTTTATTTGATAAAACCATATCAAAATATTTATTCAAAAAGACTACACTTTAACATTTGCTTGCATAATCAAATCATAGATTTGGATGTATTTCACTAAAGTTTCTCATTTTATATGAAGAAACAGAAAACACAAAAGATAAAACATAAATAATTGCTTTTATACCAACATTATTTATTACATAAATATTTGTACATTTACAGTAATGATATTACACACATTTTACCTGACGAATTCAACCCGGACATGGTATCAGAGAGTGCAAAGGAAACTTGTCAGAACTGGCTTTATAAAATGGCATCTATAAGAGAATTGGTACCCCGACTATACATTGAAATGTCATTACTAAGATGTTACTGTTTCCTGTCACAAAATGAATTCGACTCGGCCATATCACGATTAACCAAAATGATCCGAGGAATTGGAAATCCTTTAGTTGCTATTTATGCGCGATGTTACTTGTGCCGAGTTGCTCTAAATGTTAAAACTAGTAGTAAGGAATACTTCCAAAATAATTTAGATGATTTCTTAATAACATATTCACAGGTAAATGGATACTAACTATAAAAATTACGTTTGTTAATATACTTATAACATTAATGAAATATTTGCTTGAATGATCATTTAAATAAATAGTCCACTACTCAATAATAAAAAAAAAACAGTATCGCAAAATATAAAAACTAAAAATGTGTATTTCCCATATGAAAAGACCTTTGTTTCTTGTTATAATGTAGTTTTTGTACAACACTTTATTGTAAATTAAGAAAGTTTTACTATCGTATATGATCCAAAAATTCAAACATCCAAAAATTTGTAATGTCCATAAAAAAGTATCTTTTCAAAAATATTTCTAAAAAATATGAACACAAGAAATCCCTGCCGTCCTCTCAACATGGACAGCTTGTGAGATTATTCACATATGGCCTTCTGAAATACTATTACTATTATCAAGAGAAAATTAAAATATTTTTTGTATTTATTTGTAATCGACCCTTTTAAAAAGAAATAAAAAATATTATTCAAATATTATTTAGTCGTTTTTGGTTAATATTTTGAATTAAGTTGTAATTTTAAGAGAATATATATACTATTTTTTCATAAATTACGTTTCACTTGTTTTCTAGGTGTATGCAAGTAACATGAAAAAAGCATATGAAAGTCAACGCTTAACATTAGACACATATCTCAGTCTATACAACCCGGCACTTGACTGGTTGCTATTTGGAATAGTAAACTATACACCGACACATCTAATCTCCTTGGATCAATTGTTATCTAGTCAACAATCCAATGATAAGTGAGTAAAAAAAATTATTACATTGAATAAAGAGTACCTTAAAAGTATGTAGTTAGTGTCAAAAGAAGAATGTAGAAATAAATTGCACAAAGAAATTTATATCATTTCAGTTACACCATTCCTTGTCACACATAAATCCCAGGTGCACACATCACACACATAACACATACAAATGCACAGGTACATACATTTATGCAATTGTTCATGTATGCATACTCACGCACACATACTAATACGAATAACTGCTATTTTTGCATAATTAAAATAATTATATTTTTATTATGCGAGCTACGCAAAAAGTAAGTTTCTCTAGATAGAGAAACTTGCATAGAAGGATAGCAGAAGTGCGATGATAGAGGGATATCTATTGAGATGTAGTGGCCACACTGATTTTTTGTTTTGATAGATAATCACTTGCTTGTTAGTAGTGTTTGATTAATCATGGGCCTACCAATTTCTTCCCACTCAGGTTGCAAAATGTGTGTTCTCATTCATTTTTGACTGTAAGGAATGAGTCAGCATTCGTGAATTACATAGAGTGTATAAAAACGAGAGTGTGAATGGTGCAGCGTTGGTGTAAACTTTCATGAAAGGGTAAGACATATGTACAACGAGGAGAGAACAAACAACCTTTGAATTTTCGGCAAGCATATATTGTTGAAATAGTTTGGGAAATTGTTGAGAACCTCAATTAACTTTAGACTAAATTTTGGAAAAACTACCCACTTGTCATTGAAACTGATCTAATTTCATTTTCAAAAATTATAAAGAATAATTTGCAGTACTCGAAAGTTTCCGCTTCAACCTTTCAAAAGAAAAATTTCCAGACACTTCCCTTACTCTCATGATCTCGCACTATGTGGTTTTCATTTCTTTTTTCTTACCCAAAAACTTGGTAGGAAAAGTTTCCAAATTGGAGATAAACTTAAAGCTGAGGTGCAATTTTAATTAAAAAATTAAGGTACAGCCCGGTATGCAGCAGGCATATAAAAACTGGTGCATCCTGTTCAAGAATGTTTAGAAATGAACAAAAGAACTATATCAAAAATAATGACATTTTGTGGAGGATGAATAAATTTTGTAGTCTTTAAGCTGTTTCCCATTTTTTACACCACAGGGTAACTTATTTTGTGAATGTTATTCATTAAACATATATCCCTGGATATAAATTAAACTGAACAAATTATGATTATTGATAAATTGGCTTACTTCACTAAACATAAATATTCATTAAAGATTTGTTAATGTATATTGAGCAGTAGGTATGAAGTTCAATGCATTTAAATAGATATCTACATAAATATATAAACTATATTTTTTCACGTTTCAGTGGTCTGCTCCTGCACTCCATCATAAATACATACGAACATGATCTCATTGCCCAAAGAGCAGTCATTATTTTGGAATACATAGCGAAGTGTGATAGTGAAGGCATGTACATAAAGCTTATACTCTACTTTCATATTAACATTTACTCTCTCTAAAGTTGCCTAAAAATTTGGATAGCGAAAATTTAACAATTTTCCTACAAGAGTGGCCAACAAATATGTTGAAATATAGTTAGCTCATGATTAATATGATACTGAAATAATGTAAAAAACCGGTACACTGTAAAAAATAATGTGAGTTGAAATTGTCTTTTTAGACCCTCGTTGAAATTTATTCTACACAAATTTTGCTTTTACATTTAAATTTTTATGCTCCGAGGAAATTTTTGGGAGTAATTCATTCAGTTTTAAAGATAAAAATGAAATGACACTATTATTGTAGAAACACATATCTTCCACAATTTTTGATTTATCTAGCCTCTATCGGTAAGAACTGTTTGAGAGCAAGAATATAATTATTATTATTTACGAGGAAACTTTGATTTCAATATGTATTCTAACTGTAATCGATTAGATCTTTTAAATAATGTTGAAAATTTATATATTTTATTTAGCCATTTGGACACTAATACACTTGAGGACTATTATATTATATTACAGGATAAACTGATTATTGTATATATTACTCTGTAGCATATGCATTTAAAAAACGTATCTCCATTTTTTTAGTGATGAAACATAAGATGCTACGATGCCTAGGTAAACACATATGTGTTGCAAAAAAATTTTCACTGCAAGACAATTGTGAATACATATTACAGTTAGCATGGAAACAAGTTTCATCTCTAAAATTGTTACAACTTTACTTACCAGTCGCCGAACATTGGATACATTTTGCCATTCTCAAGTTATCTGTGAGTGTCTTACTACATTGTTTTTTAATTTATATGATGATATATATATACATATATATATATATATATATATATATATATATATATATATATATATATATATATATATATATATATATATATATATATATATATATATATATATATATATATATATATATATATATATATATATATATATATATATATATATATATATATATATATATATATATATATATATATATATATATATATATATATATATATATATATATATATATATATATATATATATATATATATATATATATATATATATATAGGTTATAGATATAAACAAATATAAAATGTAAAATGTAAATATTAAATTTTTGTCACATATTAAAATGCGATCAAAACTGGTTGTGTTATAAATCTAGTAACATAAGCGGAGTGTATGGTGAGTCATTGCAATTTGTTTTCAGAAGTCCAATTATGAGGCATCCATTTACTAACTTCCACACATTTTGCAGCTAATACAAATATGATTTTGTTATTTCCTTATTTACCGATTCCGAGCAGTTCATTCCTTTACTAATCTTCCCCGAATGCCATAAAAAGATTGTGAAAGTGCCTCTGGTGCATTGCAACCAAGTTTGACCACGTGCAATAAACATTAACTGACAATTTGTTTAACATAAAACAAAGGTCACAGCTCAAAATGTGCAGATTGACTGATTCGTTGACTGTACTTTATAGGTTAGAGGTTGTTTACCATTCACAGTTGCCATTTGGTCATGGTCATTATGATAATCTGGGAATTCTGCCTAACAACACTTATACATTAATACAAACCAAAATTCTTACAATTGGTCCTTTGGAAAAATCACAGGGCACAAGGTCCAGCCTATATGAAGGATGATCAAAGATTAAAAGCCCAGATCGCTCTAAAAATTCCTAAGTTAAGGCGGCCTGAAGTACTGAAGCGTCATTGTGGTGGAAGTGCCACATGTTTAGAAGTGACTTTTGGTCACAGGTCTTTTAATGCAGTTAAAACCTGAGGCAAACATATATCATATACATGGTCTGCAGTGAGTCCAGCACAACTTCTATCCTCTCGTAGCAAAAACAACTGCTTACATTATTTTTTTTACAGATTTCTCCTATTTGACTATTGTTGATATGGGGTCATTTTCAAACATCAATTTTAATTTACAGGGAACATAGAAAAAATACAACTAAATTTCATAGCCTGTAACAACTAAGTCCTCAGTTTTTTACTGAACTAAGTTGTATTTTTTCAATATTCTCTTGCAGCAACCTGGACCGCTCATTGAATTTCATTAAGGTATGAAATATTCAATCACAGCACAATTTTTTCACATTCACATCTAATTGTAAAATTAAATTCAGTATTTATGCGCCAATGCCGAAAATCTCCTAAATTTGTGTGTTGTTCACTGGTCAATTATTTCTTGTCGTGGGACAACCCAGACTTTCATTGTCGTTGAAACCATAGTTCCTTCTTTGCAGCTCTTTGCTCCACCAGGATATGGTAACAGCAGTCTTCACGCTAGACACATCTTCCTCGAGAATGCTAGACATATCTTCATGGCAATCCTGATATGCAGCAATAATAATAACAGGAATAAAATGTATATATGAATATACTTGTCAGTGTACGTGGCTTTTGACATGCTCAATCAAACATGTTGTCTTGATAGATAGCTCATAATGCATAATTTAAGGAGCAGTTGATGTATTTATGGTGTAGCGAGCTTAATTACAATCAATAAATTTTTATCATATCACATCCAATTCTCGACATTGCTATTTCAACATTAATATGAGGGTTAAGCGTAATACAGTGCATGCACACTGTGACATTGTCAAAACAATAAGGCACAGCGTGGTGAACCCATTGATGACTTTGAATAGTAATTGAATAGCAATATGAATATTATTTCAAAAGAGAAAAATCTATTATACTGTTAATTCAGAGCTTTTCTTAATTGTTCAGTTTACGATAACAAAACGATTAAATATGATTATAATAATTGAGAAAGTGCTGAAATTAAAAAATTATTTTGTTATTGAAAAATAAATGATTTCTCTGTAATAAAAACCCAATAAAAAATGTTATGTATTATTTTCCTTACATATTTTTGAAACAAAATTGAAAAAAATTCTTGCTGCACCAATTAACCGACACCCGTATTAATGTTAACTCAGTATCTAAGAGGTGGTGCAGAGTAATAGAGGACCCTTCGACTCGATATTGGTTTGACCCTCTCGTATTATATATTCAAAAACATTGTGTATTAAAAAGTAAGTTTTTAATCAGTTATGAACTGAATGCTGAATTTTCCAACAAATTTTGTTATTCCGACCGAACTATACTATTTTGTGAAGAAAGCCCAGAAATGACTAAAATTATTTTAAGAAAAATTTTCTTACTTCAAATTTTTCTGCTTCACTAGCTACTAATAAATAATCTGTATCAGCGTGTTCATTAACTAGGGTTTGTTTCTGTCTAAAATTTATGTTGGTTTGAAAATGAACACATTACTAAACTAAATTTTTAGTTTTTATTCCTGTACTTATTTTGTGTTACTATAAAATATTTCAAAAATTTCTTGACAAATATTTTTTTCGCTACGGCCTTGTGTAACAGCTAATTTAAAATTTTTTCTGTTTATATTATTTATAATTGGATCGATTCTTACTTATGACTACCGATATCTACTAATGATAGTACTATTTCTTTTATAAACGCTTCAAATTCATGTATGCCTTTGTTGTTTAACTTTACAGATGAAACACCTGGGTGTGCTTTTGAGAGAAGTAATCAAACATATTTCAAGAAATACAAAATCAATTGATGAACATTGTATTCCATTACAAAACATAATAAGGACGATTATTAACAGCGTTGAGGATGTAGAGGAGTTATTTTTGTTGGTAAGTACCTTGTTGTATAATACAATTAATATTATGTAATAACTCATTATTCCAAAAGTAAACGAAATCTGAAAGACTGAAGTTGAAAATTATATTCTCAAGATGTAAATGAAAAAAGCGATCTTAGAAGATCAAAAAAATTAGGTGTTCATGTTGAGAAATATTTAAATAAAGATAGTAAGGAAGATAAAGGTAAACAAAAAACATGTGCCCATGGCTGGCTATTATATTACAAGCCCTACTGCGTTCATTGGCAATACAGCAAAATTTCAAACGAGTGGTCGTATTGATCTGTCAGACCAAGTGAGAGACTTGCCGCCTTGAAAATTTGTAAAGCGTATTAAGTCAATTTGAAAATTCATGGAACTGAATTGATCAAATCAATTTAATAAACATGTTATTCAATAGTATCATGAATGGATAATTTAAATACTCATTCAGTTTTTGGTAATTTTACTCGGGTTCTAAGCGGGGACATCAATCACTTAAAAATATATTTTAACAAAAAATTGTAGAATAGGTGTGTTTTGGTTTAGTCTTTACCTTCAATTCAGTTTTACCATATTGATTATAGTAACTTACAAAGAATAGTGATTTTTAAAATTTTCATTTATGAGGGGATGTTTTTAAATTCGTGGAATGGGGAACCAGAAGTGAAAATAAAAATACAAATTTTTTTTTTTTTTTCAATATATTCACCTACTGCTCTAATACATTTTTCTGATCTTTCAATTAGCTTATGTATACCTTCATAAAAAAATGTTTTATCTTTATCTGAAAAGTTAGCTAAAACTACATTCTTCACTTCTTCATCGCTGAAAATTTCTTCTTTGGGAAAACTTTGGGAATAGACAATAATCGCTGCAAAACTTTGGGAATAGACAATAAACCTTATGCAGGGCAGCCAACGCAACACGACTCTTGTATACAGACGTGTTGTCGTGCAGAAAGACCTTTTGTTAATTTCCCCTTCTTTTTTATTTGATGGATTCTTCCAACTGCTTTAAAATTGAAGCATAGTATTCTCCGGTTATGGAGACGCCTTTATAATTTATCAACAGGGCCCCTTCTGAATCTCAAAAGACTATCGCCATAATTTTTTCGCCTGACTGTGACACCTTAAACTTCTTGGGTGCCACTGCATAGAGTCCTATTTGCACTCAGGTTCATAATGATGAACCTAAGTTTCGTCCTCAGTAACAATTTAAATCAATAATTCATCCTTGTCTTCACTACAGAGTTCCAAAAACGCACACAAACATGCGGTGTTGTGAGCATTCTCGGCACCCACCTTGCCACCAGACCTTACTGATCCCAAGATGATCGTGAAGAATTTTAAAAATGGTTGTATCCGACGCACCAACTATTTCTGCGAGCTGTTTTTTTTAGTCTAGCATTTTCCAATATTAATTTTTCAAGTTTTTGAATGATTTCCAGAGTAGTCACTTCAATCAGCCGTCCGGGCTGTGGGTTGTCTTCAAGTGAGTTCCTGCCTTATTTAGAGATACTGTCCCACTTATAAATCATGATTTTACCCGGTCAACCCTTAAATAGATGCCATCTCTGACAGTATAGTTTGAATCGACTTTCCTTTTTTGATAAGGAACTTTATAATGGAGCGCCATTATAAAGTTATGGTACTGGATATTCTCCATATTTCTCCCTTTCTTCCCAATTGAATTGCTTTGTCAACAATAGTTCAAAGTCTAAGGGTCCAATTAAGATAAAACCAATTCTACAAATTTAACTATTTTACTTTCTTGGATAATACATCAGTCATACATCTTATGTTAAAATAGATTTACTAGTCTTTTCGAAATATATCAAACAATATGAAAATATGAAAATTCAAATAGGATATCTCCATGTGATAAATCGGCACTTTTAGAAAACGCGATATATCGTAAACTGAGATATAAAATAAAGAAATGTCCTTGTACGATTCGCCTTTCTATTATTTAGCATATATTTAAAACAAGGTGGTTATATTTTAGAACACCATTACATAAATTAATAAAAATAAAGCATCTCGATGAACCTTGAGACCCTATAACTTAAAACTATTTGAGAATGGGCAAGAAATATTTGGAACTTGGGTCCTTGGACCCTTCAATAGTAATAGTTGATATAACATCGGTAGGGCTTTTCAAGTAAAACATTAGTTAGTGTTACGACTGAAGTCAAATGATAGGTTGTTCAAAGTTATGCTGTCATAAAACAAATATTAATCTAATACTCGGTTAGACTATATTTTATGTTATAATATAGAACTATTAAAACTTAAAATTTATATTACTTCAATACAAAAATATTTATTATTCTCCAATTCAGCAAGTCAATAATGAGCAATAATGTTTTCACCACGTTTTTCTCAACCTGGTTTCGGTAAATTAAATTATAGCAATAATACGCCGTTGCTCTTAGGTGGCGTAACTATTCTTTTGATGAGACAATCATATCGGCAGAAAGTTAAAGTAAAACACAAGAATGAAATAAGCAGCTAATGTCTACATAGATCTTAATAATTTATATATTATTCGAACTATATGAAATAAACATATGTTTTTCTATTACTGAGTGCAACGTTTTATATAACACCAATTAAAATGAAAAACCAACCCCTTGCTAAAGCACAATAATAATAAAAGGTTATAATCATGAATAATGCATATTTTTGTGAAGGTTTAAGTGTCGATTATGAGTTTAAAGTGCATAACACTCGGCTAATCTTGACAAATAATGAATTCATTGGTGAAACTATTTACTTTTACTCGGTGTTTGAAAGCGCCTTCATGCTCAACATTACTCCAGTGGTACTTACATTTTGACATTCATTTTTCGTCTCACTTACGTAACCTTATATCTACAGCAAAACAAAATCCATTTATATTTACTTCTACTAAATCAACATACTAATTTCCCATGCATTGTAGAAAAACTCATAACTATGTTTAAGTCTTATGCTGTATATAATTATGTAAAAACAATACTGCCCATGTTGGGCAGTACGTGCCCATGTTGGTGTGACTTATAAAAGATGCAGGATTATAATGATATTTTAAAACTATTTCCAGGAAAGTTTCCTAACTCTGTTGGACTGTATACATTCAAGCCATTCCCGTATAGAAGTGGGCAAGATGCTGCTGGCAAGTTACCACAGTCGGGGCCCTAATGAGATAACTGACTCATTAGTTATTGACAGTTTAATAAGATTGTGTCGTATGCTTCATAACTCTATAAGGTATACCTTGAGTATTTATTAAATTGCTGAAAGTAAGATGTTTAATATCAGTGATGAGTGATTAACTGCGAGATATATTGGCATGCTGCGAGTAATCAATAGGTATAAAAATGGTATTATATTGGTGCTCATTGGCTGCAGAAGCAAATGTGTGCTTTTGTTATTTGGAGTTTTATCGTAGATATATTTACTATAAATATCTCTACGTATGTATATAACATAATAGATAATATCATTTAAAATGAATATGGTAATTACTAATAAAAAATAGTGGCAGTCGTTTTTAAACATTGTTATTGTTTGCTATAAACAGGAACAAATTTTATTTGCATAAAATTTGCTAATACTATATTAAAGATAAAACACTATTTAATTAATAAATACCATTCTGGACAATGGGATGACACTGAATAAATAATTGAAAATGTGAGTGGATGAAGGGGTGACGATCATGTAGAAAGTTTTTTTAATTTTAAGAACTGCTACGCAAAAGATATCATATTGGTTATGCTTAAATATTAATAAACATAATATGCTAAATATTTTATTTAGGACAAAAGAGTTTTATTTACGCTCTAAAACCAAAAATTAAAAAATATGACTTATCTCCGTTTCACTCACAACTTTCATTTTTTTTGTCTATGTAGAACAAAACAAGGCATGAAAGAAATTCGATGGTACTCTCTGATAATATGCAACTCTCTGATTTTTTTAAAATGCAAAGTACAGTTGCATGTTATAAGTCAGATTGTTTGCCATTCATAGCCAAATGATTATTATAACAATTCAATTAGGCATCCTGCCTAACAACAATCGGCAAAAATCTTTCAGGGTACTTGTATTAAAAATGATTTTGTCACATCATTGTGAGAATATATAAAGGTATTTTTAAAATATAATTTCTTTACATAGGTGTGAACTTTTTTCTTTAAAATTAATTATATAGTCAATCTCTCATGATTTTTTTAGAAAAGGGTTTTTTGGAGATTCATTTACCTGCATTTGTAAACCTAAATTAAAAATCTAATCTGTGATATATATATATATATATATATATATATATATATATATATATATATATATATATATAATCATTTTGGATGTTATAATATGTGATGTCTGTATTCATCACCATTATACTCCAGTGAAATAAGGATTTAACCTTGGAATGAAAGGAGAAAAGCTGAAAATTTGATATTAGTGAAGATATTGTAGATCAAAAGTCACAAAAATCCTGTTTTTTTGCAATTATCTCGTTTCCTATAACTCGCATATCGTTAGAGGTTATTACAAAAATTGTGGAGCATAAAATTCTCTATAAGTTTGAATATATCCATTTTTGTGTGATTAACTGTTTTCGAGGCATAGTTCGGAGTGTCAGAAGCGTACATCCATTCATAGGATATATACATAACCTAAAAAGCCAGATGCATAGCACAATTTACAAATTAATTATGTGATAACAATATTATAAGTTAAAAATAGTTTATTTAATCTTATATAGAAAAGAAAAACTACCACAGGGTTAGAAGGGAAAGTAGCTCCCCATATCTGTCACTATTAACTACTGAATGTTTATGACTATTCATTTTAAATATACTTATTTAGAAAGCAGAAACCATGATGAGTAAAATATTTCACACATGTTCACCATAAATCTCTTAGCTAGTGTGATTAGTAAAATTTTTCAGGATAGCTCTGATAGCCTGCTTTGAAGATGAATAAAATCCTCTTTAGATAAAACAAATTAACAACATATAAAAATTATATATAAAATTAATATAAAAAAATATTTTATATTAATACAAATTGATAAAAAAATTAATTTTTTAGGAATTCAATATTTTTGGGGAAATTTACATTTAGAAAATTGTTTTTTTTTACGTCTTTACCGTCTTTCATTAGGGTTTCTAATTTTTAATTTCCAGTGCCCTTACCGTAGAGGACGAAAGCAAGATCATTGCCGACCTTATTTGTAAATTTGTCAAAAAAGTGTCTTTTGAAGACTTTGAACAACAATTAGCATTTTATGTGGATTGCCGTGCAGCATTTATAAATTTGGATACTGTACTCATATGTCTTGTACAGGTAAGTAATTCTTATCAACAATAAATGGTATTTGTCTCAAATTGATATACTCAAAATTGCGTTTATATACAGTGCAGCCTCTACAATCAGCTCAATTAAAAACAAATTTAATATTAAATAAAATGGATGTCACAAATTTTCAAATTACAGAAATCATTGAGAAATAAAGTGAAATATGTACATTTAAATTTTTGAACCAAACAATATTGTAACACAATAAAATATAGCTTTTTAACCCTAAAATAAAAGACAAAAGATTTGTATTTTTTTTACTATTTACGACATTAGTATTAAAAATTTTGATTTTTTTTTTTTTTTATCTCCCTTAGACCTGCAATCTGCCTCGTCAGGGCATTTAGCTGGTGGTTATGCATTTCATGTAGCTTGCATGGTATTCGCCCAGTGGCAAATCCATATATAGGATATGATATTACGTATTATGGGAGGAGGTCCTGGGGAGCTCTCCTTTTTATACGCTTAAATTTGCAATTGGACTGCATCAGATTTTGAGCGAGCTCGTTGGGATGACTCTCCATACGACGAGAGTATGACTCTAGCTTTTTTATAATTTCCTCCTTTACTGCAGGTATCTTTAGATCTCGGTGAAGCTGAGAGTTCGTGATGAACCATGGAGCGTTCGTTATCATTCGGAGCATTTTAGATTGAAAACGTTGGAAAATTTTTAAATTTGAATTTGCGGCGGTTCCCCATAGTTCCGCTCCATAAGACCAAATTGGTTTTATAATAACTTTGTACAGGAGAAGTTTGTTGTCCAGGGAGAGGTTAGATTTCCGTGCCAGAAGCCAGTAGAGTTTGCGGAGATGTATAACCAGGGCTTTTCTTTTGGTGAGTATATGCTTCTTCCACGTAAGGCGTCTGTCCAAGTATATACCCAAGTAACGCACGTCTTCAGACTGGGGTATTGGTATGTTGTTAAGTTCGACTGCGGGACACGTATTGTGTCTAAGGGTGAATGTTACGTGCACCGACTTAGTTTCGTTTGCCTTTATGCGCCAGTCTTTGAGCCAGATTGAGACTTCATTTAGACTTTTCTGCAACATGTCCGATGCGGTCACTGGATTTTCATGACTTGCAATCAGAGCAGTATCGTCAGCAAATGTTCCTATGAGAACCTCTTCTGTAGTTGGTAGGTCGAAGGTATATATTAAATACAGTATCGGGCCCATTACACTGCCCTGAGGAACACCTGCCTCAATCTCATAGAGACCCGTTCTGTCTTCTCCGTGCTTTACATAAAAATGCCGTTGTTGGAGATATGATTTTAAGATCAGGTAATAGTTTATAGGTAGAGCTTGCAGGATCTTATAGAGTAGACCTTCATGCCACACACGATCAAACGCTTGTGATATATCTAAAAATGCTGCCGATCAATATCTCCTGTGTTCGTATGAGTCATTGATCTTCTCAACCAGACGGTGGACCTGTTCAATAGTTCCATGAGCTTCGCGGAAGCCAAACTGATGATTTGGGACTATTTTAGATTTAGTGAGTTCTGGAGTCAAGCGTTTCAGAATCAGGATTTCCAAGATCTTGGAGGCAACAGGCAGTAAACTAATAGGGAGGTAGGACGAGACACTTTCTGGATTCTTGCCAGGTTTAGGTATTAGGATAATTTCAGCTACTTTCCATTGGGGAGGCACAAATTCTCGTTGCAGAATAGCGTTATAGATCACTGTTAGGAGTGCAATTGCTGCGTAGGGAAGCTCTTTCATGACTTTCGCTGTAATTAGGTCGTAACCAGGTGCCTTGTTTACACAAAGTTTTCGGATTGTGGAGCAAACTTCTCCAATAGTGAACTTTTTAATTGGAGGAGAAAGCTGGTGAGGTGCAGAGAGAGCCTCCATCACTTGGTTTATCTTGGTCAAGCCAGAAGCAGAGTTTGGAGTAAACACTCGGAACAGATGCTCAGCGAACAGTAGAGATTTTTCAGTGTCACTTTTTGTTTAAGTCCCGTCATTCCAGCGTAGTGGTGGTTGAAGTGCAATTGGTCTTTTCAGGGATTTGGTTATTTTCCACAGGGAGTAATCCGTTGCAGATGTTGCATCCAAGCTAGATAAGTGATTTCCTATTTCAGTGTTTCTTAGATTATTGAGAATGCCCTTGACATGCTTGGCAAGTTTGTTGAACTGTTTTCTATCTTCGGGGAGTCGGGTAAGTTGCCACTGCTTTCTAGCTTGTCGCTTTTTTTGTATTAAATTAGTTGCGATTTGTGGATACATAGGGATTATTTCGGTAGCCCTATGATGGGGTGTTGCACCCCAGGCAGCCGACTGAATGCAACTGCCTTTAGGTTTCGATAGCTGTGGTGATGTCATCATTAGATTTGAGCACAATATGCCTGTCCAGTGTATTTTCCATAATTTTGCAAAAGTATTCCCAATTCGTTTTTTTCGAATGGATTTTACAGGGTTTGATCACTTCTACGAATTTGTTATGCAGTTCGGCTACAACGGGTGAGTGGTCTGAGGATAGATCATAGCTAGATTGACAGTATAAAGCCGATATTGGAATGCCTTTAGTGACGAAGAAGTCCACCAGATCTGGGTTTTTTTTTGGATCGGTTGGCCAGTAGGTCGGTTTCCCAGTGGAGTTCACAGTGAGGTTAAGCTCCTGGACGGTTTTCAAGAGTTCGCGGCCCTTGGTAGAAGTGGTTCTCGAGCCCCAGTTCGTATGTTTGGCGTTGTAGTCTCCTCCAGCAATAAATTTGTTGCCGAATTGTTTAAAGAACGACGTGTATTGCTCAGTCTTCAAGTTGTGCTTGGGGGGTATATAAAGGGCTGCAATCTGTATTGGACCATTTGAGCTTTCAATAGATATGATAGTGGCCTGAATTTCATTACTACTGTGCGGATTGTGGACGTAATGTTTGATGTTCTTTTTTATCAGTATGGCAGATCCTCCATGTGCTGCACCGTCAGGATGATTTGTGTAGTAGACATTGTACTTCGGCACTTCAAAATGACTTCTGACGGTGAAGTGCGTTTCGGAAATCAACATAAGATCCACTTTATGTGCATGCAGGAATGATATCATTTCTTGAGTATGGTTTGACAGCCCATTTGCATTCCACAAGGCGAGGATTACGGGTTTAAATGGACTGAGTTGCGGGGGGGCAAGGTGGGCTGCCGCCTGCCTCCCGCTTGGATAAAATCCTGACTACTCCCATGATGAACTGACTGCGAGCGTAGTTCAGTCATTACATTTAATAAAAGGTATGTCATGGTATTCATCTGTTGCATCATTTGCTTAAACATGTCCATTAGTTCCTTGAATTCATTAGCTCTTTCGACAGACTTTTCACTTTGTTGAATTTGAGTATTAACGAGATTTGATTCTAGTTGTGGTGATGTTTGTGTTGTTTCCTCTACTTTCTGTAGCACAGAAGGTATTTGGTTTGCTTTGTTCTGCTTCAGGCTGTTGCGAACGACGTCGGCGTAGGGTAAACTTTGTATATGGGGTAGGGCTTGATTTGTCGTCTCAGGAACAATAACGGCATGATTTGATTTCATTGTTTTGTTGCGAAGCGGTGGGTATTTTTGCTTTTGCAGCTCCTTATACACAGAACATCCTTTATAATTTGCTGGGTGATTCCCATCGCATAGGGCGCATTTGACGTCATCGGATCGTTCCTTTCGCAAGCAGACAGAGGATGCGTGATTGCCAGCACATTTGGTGCATCTTGGGTTTCGGCGACAGTAAGACTTTGTGTGTCCATAGGTTTGGCAATTAGCACATTGAGGGATTGTGCGTTTTGGTTTTGGAGGCTCAAATTTCACGCGACAATGTAAAAGGTTTTGAATATTGTAAATTTCTTTGTTGTTAGCGCTTGATTGGAGTTCAACTATGAACATGTGCAGTGGAATTTTGGTTGATGCTTGTTTCATATTCCATATGTTATGAGCAACATGTCCTAACTTAGCCAGATCTGTTCTAATTTCATCAGTGTCGGTTGATGGATGCATATTTTTAAGAATAACTTTAAAGTTCCTCTCTTGCTTGGGTTTATATGTGAAATATTCTGTACCTTTAGCGTCCAATTCTTTAACTATAGTTCGGTAGGCGTCATTTGTTTTAGGCTGGATTTTGACCTGGTCCTTAGGTAGAACTTTTATTTCGAAAAGATCTTGAACGGTTACATCAAGTAATGTAATTAAGGGACGAATATTTGTAACTTTGTCGATGAATATAGGAGGAGGTTTTGGAGTTTTTTCTGCTGGCAGAGTTTGATGATCCTCTTTCCCCTCTTCGTTCTCAAGCACTGAGAAAGAGTTTGAAGTGGGTGTTGGCTGGCTTAACCAGTATGTACTAAGCTTGGATTGCTTCTGGCTTCTTTCCGCTTCAGGACTGTTTCTTTGCCTCTTACGGTTTTGAACCTCAGTCCAGTTTGAGACTTCAGAATTTGGATTAGCGGAAGTTACCGTTGGAGCGTCGGAGCTGTCCTCAATAGTTATAATTTGGCTACAATCAGTGAGCGACTGTGACCTCGGTCTTTTAAACAGGCTGGGGTGAAAAATTTGTTGTGTAAGCCTTTTGTTTTTTGTTTGAGTAAAAGAAGGGTCCATTTTGATTCCCACGAGTAGGGCAGATAAAAATATCACACAACCGGGTTACTCCCTTTCCGGCAGTGAAGGCTAAATACTTCAACGTTCGCCAGGTGCGTTGAAGTTGGCGCTAGAGACTGTGCTTCCCAACAGCCATGCATCCTATTGACGCGTTTCCCATCGTAGGATTTGGGGTTATTTATTAGAGAGGATTTCTTCCTCGTGGCCCAGGCGATAAAGCCAAGGCCACCGTTCTCATAAAACATGACCATGAGGTTGCGGGTTGTGAAGGTCATTTCCTACCTTCACTGCGCAGACTGGTTAGGCCTGGATTGGTCTGGATAATTGACCGCCGCCAGAAACTCGGCGTTGTTGTCGCTCGTTTTGCACCACCCGGGGGACACGTGTAGGGTGAGCCTAGGATAAGGTGGTAAATCCTACGGACGTGAGCGACATACTCCAGTATTACAAATAAAAGATTGTAATGATCATTGAATAAAAGTAATTCGGAAACTTGGATTCGTGTTTAATAATTCGAAAGATTTTAAATCTATGTCATCAATTCGTCTGTTGTACACTTCATTGGTGCAGAGTCGATTTAAATCCAGCTCCGTTATTTGGAGCCCATATGAAGCCACGGAATTTTTAATTGAACGGGTCCAAAAGACTTTCCTTCGATATCTCTATATGAGACAGTATGGTTACTTCTCCTTTCTATTTGCTGCCTATTTCCTCTATTCTTTGCAACTCAGAAGAGATGTTGCATTAATGAAATTTATTTTCCAGCTATTAAAAGAAAAATGATGTGCCCTATATTATTGACAAATCTTTGTGCCTGACAATTTCCTACGTTAACCCATTCATCGCCTGTTTGTTATACCACCGTCTAGAACCGAACTATGTCCGAACTCTCCAGATTCTCGCGGGATTTAACTGCTCAACAACCTAATCGCGGTTACACCAAAAAGTTATTTATTTACAATGAGTGAAAGTAAATTTGTCGAATTGTGTTGTCGTTATCTTTTGTAGTTATTATATAATTTTTTAATCATGTTTAATCTAAAAGTTTAAACTTTGTTAAACCATTAATTTCTTATCATTACGAATAGGTTACCTGTGATGTAATGATAAATGTGTGTGTGTAAATAAATAAATAAATAAATAAATATGGAAATGCATGAGGATGTTACGAAGTATTTGTAATATGCAATTAAGTATCTCGTCTCATGACTAAGTGGGATGTTATGTTTAGCTTGCACTCTGATACACTTAACATATTGAAATAATGAACAAGTGGAACAATTAAACAACGAAATTGCCTAGAAGGTAACAAAAAGATAATGCAATGGAATTTTTGGTGTATATGACTACAAAATGCTTTGATTATAAATTCTATCATTAAAATATAATAAATGATTTTTGCTAATTATTTATTTATATTGTGATTAAATTACTTTTATAACAATATAAATGCTATATAATTTTAACAATTTAAACCTAGAACCTACTGAAAATACCCCAGGACATAATTAACATTTATATTTTAAATCTGTCTATTATTATCAGTTGTACCTTTTCTGGTACCAATTTTTTTTTATTTTAAAAAATTTATGTAAACGAAATTAATGTCAAAGTATTAACCCCTAATAAAGTACTTTATTTGAAAATTTCCCAAGTGTAAAGTTGAACTTTGACTAAAGTATGAGTTTATACACAGAGTTTATACACCTTGGCCCCCATCACATATCATGAATTAAAAAAGAATATAATTAACAGCAGTTTGTCAAACCAAATGAATCCTTGCTGCAAGAATGGTTGTCCCTGATTGATAAATACGTTAGAGACTATACTCAAATGAAAAATAATAGCATAGACACTGCAAGTGACACTCCACCCTCTAAATAAAGCTCCGATGTAAACTTAGGAGCTAATTATATTGGCCATGTCCTTACTAAATTTTAATCCTTGTTCAAAGTGATTTTGCTCAATACACCACTCAATCTTGCATGCTTCTTTAAATCATTGCATATATTCACATTCATATAACCAGATAAACTCTCACTTCTTAATATATAACAACGTACAGCCTCATTATATTCACGATTATTGTGGTCTTACTTATCATTATTACGATCAATGATGCATACAAAATCATATATAAATAAGCTATGAGTGCACTACTTTTACGCATATATAGCTGGCCACAGCGCACAGCTAACAAACTGATACCTCTTTGCACCGCACACAATTACAGCGGGGTAAACACCACGGGGAATGTTTTTCATTTACCGAGACGAGGAATTGTGGATTATTTGAAAGTTGTCACATGTAATATGTCCATCCGTTAATTTTATTGGTAGTGGATAAATTTAAAAAGTTGTCTTCAAGAACTTTTGAAATTTGTCCACTACCAATACATACATACATTTTGTTGAGATTTACTTATTTCAATTCCAATTTGTTATCTTCAAAATATATATATTGGATTTGAGATAATGAATACATTATCTATATTGAAAAATGTTTCCAAATTAAGAGAATAGTTCCTAAAATTAATGGTAGTGTGCAGTTCAGCCACAGTGCATAATGAAGACAAATACAAATATATTTATTATATGTCTATAATTAAAGTACCAAAACTTGTGTGCATTGAGCTATTGTACGCTTTGAAAAGTCAGTACTCTTCATAATTTCATTAAAGAAGACCTAGACTTACAAGTAAAAGTGATGATCAATTTACGAAAGTTACCAGTAAGCAAAATAGACGATTTACAGCATAAAAATTAATGCAAATTTAAAAAAAAATTATTCAAGCCTCTTTCTTTGCCCACAGTAAAAAAGCATTTATGGAGTACCAACTTAATCAGACATATTACTATTCAAAAGCCAATATTTTTGCCGCAAATTAAGAAGCTATGACTCATTATGAAAACCGTGACTAACCTAAGTTTGAAGTATTTGATTCAAAACAGCACATATACAATTGAGGACCAACAGTGAAGTATGATCATTATGGTTTGTCATTGCTTCTTTGTATGGGTAATTTAACAAATATTTATTGAGTAATGAAAAGGGACAGAGATGCTTTAGAAAAAATTATTTTCATGATTTAACTGACTTTAAGTATCAGTATGAATATGTATTTTTGCAATTTAACAGGATAATGATCTTAAACAAAGTTCAACTTGTGAAGAGATTACTTTTAGAAAAGCAAACAGCAGAAATTTTTAAAAATATGGCCACCAAAATCACCAGATTTAAATCTAATTGAACTTTCATGGGACAAGATTTAATTACTGTTCATCGTTCAGGGAAAAGATGTGAAAAATGTTACAGATTAGCTGGAATAATATTTCATTGGTAACTGTGAACAAACTTCTAGTAAGAAGACCCAGATTTACAAAAAAGGGATTGAGTTTGAAGTTGGAGCTTTGACAAAAAAGGAGTTTAAACAAATCGCCACAAGCAGGGAGAGTAGCAATAGGCATCTCTCTTTATTACAGTTATACCCATTGCTTCCCTTGTTTGGGTTTTAGGCCTTGCAACAAAATGTGGGTTTAAATGTATTAGCGTGAAACAATTAAAAACTAACAATGAACCAAGTTATATAAGTGAGCGCAATGTTCGTAAGACGAGCGAGATCAGTCCATGTGTCTTTTACATAGTAAGGTATGATGATGATCAATATTATTTCAGCTTTTAAATCGACAGTTACACCTTAGCTTCTACTTGTTCAACTTCACTCAAACAAAATTAAGTTCAGTAAACTGTGCTTCTTCAAAAATCTATTTTTCTCTTAGAAAAAGCAATAACCATTTTTTTGCCAATTCCTTTCAAACATTCAGACAACAATTCTAAAAATTGAGAATTCATCTTAAAGCCGTATTTAGCAGTTCTCTCAATATTAACCTGAGAAAAAACACACTTCAAAAAGTTATGCGGATTCCACACGTATAGCACTTTACTCACATTTTTGACAAAAAAAATATATTTGTGTCTTTATTTATTAGAAGTTTATATACTCCATTTATTAGAAAAACAAAGTTATTCAAAATTTGTTTTTTTAAGTATTTCTGATTTTTTACATAGGAACATAAATTTCTGTAATCAGTACAGTACTTAAGGGAATTACTAAATAAAATAATCTGAAAGAGTAACAAAAAACATAACAATTACTTGAATATACAAGTGATCTACAATTTCACACATTGTTATTACATCTTCATTACACAATATTCTTGACAAAGAATATTAGTTTTTAGGTCTTATGATTTTTGCGCCCGGAACAAACATTACAAATGCTGCTAATGGTGCTTTTGAAAATCATTTTATTATTTGCTATTTTATAACTATGTAGAAGAACACACAAATGTATGTGGAGAGTCAAATAAAAATTCTTGTGATAATAACACCTTTATTTACGTAATGAATAATAAGTATTGAAAAAAAATTCACATGGCCGGCTGCATACTACTCATGCCACAGAGTATCCTCCTTTTATTCGGTCTACTACATAACCTTTTGTAAACGTGATAACTTCTGAATTTGATTAATCTGTGATAGCTGAATTTCTTTTGTCATTATTGTGCAGTGTAGTAATTAATAAGTACTACCTTCTTTTTTTTTAAAAAACCAAAACCTCGTCAGAGTTAGAACTAAACGTGCTACTAGGTTTTGTGTTTCGTTATGTGCAAGAATAGGTGGGGTTCAAAGATACGTTCATCAACAAGAATAGGTTTAAGCATACGTTCGTCAACATGTCATCAGCAACTAGAATAAATATGAAATAATTATCAGTAACTATATTTCTTCCAGGGTTCAGAATGTGACTATAGTAATGTTTGACTACACCACCTGCGTTACTGTAAATGGACCAGAATCAGAGACAATTAGAATCAGAGAGTATATATTTTTATACCATATTTGAATGGTTCTTTTGCTAAATACATACGAAATTTGCAGCAACCGTGAAAAGATTCCAACATTTCATCAGTGGTACTTATCTTGTAATTTGCTCGACATTGGCTTACAAACATATCAAACAAAATACAAATTGGGGAAAGGTTATCATATTGAGTTTTTTCTGAACGAGTATGAATACTATCAAATTTAGGGTCCTCTTCGAGAACATAAATCTGGAACGACTCATTGCAGCTCGAAATATTTCAAGTACGGTTCCATCATCTCCCCATAAATCTTTTAGATTCAAATGATTAGAATTTCCTACACTAGCCAAAACCAACAAACCAATAAAAACCTTTATTTCTAATATATCAGTCTCTTTGCAGCCTCTTTCTCTACTGAATTTGTCTTTGGCTTGTCTAATATATATATATATTTGTGTTTGTGATGATGTCAATAAGCATTTTATCACTTGTAAACAGGTGAAAACATTCTAAAATGCTTTTTACAATTTTGCTACAGATTTTACACCAAGTGTTTTTACCAGGTGTCTTTAAATAATGTTACAAGGCTTGGTTCTAATATTAAAACGAAAAAGGTGGTAATTTATTTGTTGTCTTTACCAATGTAAAAAATTGCTTACAAGTTTGTGGAATTGAGATCTCATCTTCAGGCTGATTTTTCTGTAGACCCATCGTGTTTACTGGGTTTGATACATCCACCGCTCTCACTGTCATCATTATCAAAATTTGATCTTCCACATCTTCATCGTTATCTTCTTCATATAAATATTTATCCATCTATTAAAAGAACCTTATATTAACATAATAGCAAATAAATTAATACAATAAAAGAGTCAAGTCATATAACTTATTACATTCATTTCAAATAATATCCACACCAGTTATCAACATAAATCTCTAAAATAATAATAAAAAGATATGCTTACTCGCACGACGAGCAAATCCCCACATACGAACAAACCACTCCTTCCATGAGTCTGGACTGAACTGGCGATGCGTTTTCAGGTAGAGGGGGACAGTTCGCATATAAAACTCAGCTACTGTGAGTGATGGCAGCACTTGCGCTTTTTTTCTGCGATATGCCAAAAATTATTGTACAGACACACACACACACACATATATACATATATACATATATATATATATATATATGTATACATATACAGCTGTCCCAAAATTCAACGTCAAGCCGAAAACAGGTGATAAGGCCAGGTTGTGACAGTTCTTGGAAAAATCAGAAAAAAATCTATATCATGTATTTTTAAAATGATGGGTATTTTTAGAAAAATCGAGAAAATTGCCACCCTGCTACATTATTAGTATTGTGACTATGAATTTTCTATTTTCTTGATTCTAATTTTTCTTCCATAATCCTGAATAACCATTATATTAATCACAGTCTAAAATAAAAACAATACTCAATCATGCACTCAAAATGTTCTATCATCTTTGACTGCTCGTACTGAAAAAAAATGTACTAGACTATTTTGGCAAGTTACTTTAAAAGTTGGCACATTTAGACCAGATTCCAAAACGATATAAAACTTGCTAGTGTTTCTTTAAAAGAAAATTATATATTTTTTTTCCAAAGAACCCTGATTTTAAGTTAATTATCATACTTAGTGAAAATGCTACTAATGCACGCTAGGCTTTCTTCTTTACAATGCATTGCAAAATGATTATTTAAATTCTTAATTTAAAATGCATTGCAAATATGAGTGAGATGAATAGCAACGCCATTTTACCAAGTTTGAGCGTGACGAATAGTGATATCACTTTTACCAAATGTGAGTGAGACAGATAGTGATGCCACCTTAGCCAGGTAGTAGCCCATGCATGCACGCTGCAATACAACAATATGTTATGCTCCTTCGTTTATAGTGCACCTTTCCGTATTCATGTTGCTCTCATACTAGCAACTTTGGCTTTGTGTATTGGACTTGATTGCAGCATAACTTACTAGAATTTGACTTTGTGCATTGGACTTGATTGCGTTGTGACTTGGAATTGTTGTCTGACTGTTTTCTAATAGACCTAGTTTTCTTCGGAAATGACTTTTCAGTCGTTGAACACATGATTTTGTACAACATGTGCATACCACCACAATTCCTGACCTGACACATACCCTGTTTTATATATATATATATATATATATGTGTGTGTATATGTATATATATATATATATATATATATATATTTAATACTTATAATTAAGAGATACTATTAAAGTACAAAAAAATCTGATGTCATGTTCAGAGTAACCCTTGTTATTTTTAGTGTGTTAATAGACTGGCAGCTACAGGAGGCAGTGGTGTTCGGGCAAAGGCTTGTTCTGCATACTGTTTCATCACCATTCCGTCATTATCCTGCCCTCTAACAAAAGCTAAGCTCTACTTACTCTCAGGACAAGTTGCTCTCAGGAATCAGTGTTTTGGTCAAGGTTTGTTAATTATTTTAAATCAGCTCTTATTTTACTTATTACTGCGAAGAGTTTTAATAGACATTGTATCGAAACAACCGTAAACTGATTTTTAAGGACCATTAATGAAGGGATTTATAAAATATTTTTGGAAATTGGTCTTTATTGGATTGGGAAATGTATTTCTGAAATTTGACATCCATTAATTTCATATTTCTTGAACTAATGATATAATATAATCCATTTCCATCGAAAACTCAATATCAACATTTTTAAAAATTGCATTATTTCTTACATTCACTTCTTACATCTCTCAAAATTAAAATTTAACTACATATAGGTAATAATTGATGGCGTTTCAGTTTTGGGGTCTCTAAATAAATATTAAATCTCGAAATCTAGATAAGAATTATTTTTTAAACAAGCTTTGGAAACATCACTCATTTGTAAAGCTAATTTAATTTAAATGTACTGTTAAATAATGTAATAGGGACTACACCTAACTCACTGTTTTTAATTATTCTTAATTAAAAAAAATACACAAATTCAATAGTATGAGTTTTTTCCCCTATCTCCTTAGAATACAATTAAATTTCTCAAAAACGACATCACAATTTAGTATTTCTATTCTTGTCTAAATGTTAAGTTTTTTCCCCTTTATAATTTTGTCTGTATTGGATTGATATGACATTTTAACATGTAAAAAAATAGACAAATATCCATTTTGTTACAGTTTCCCTTTTTATTATTTGTATTTTATATATATATTTTACCTTACAGGCTTATATATGCCGACACACATTATTTGCACTTATAAAAGAGTCAGACAAAAGATTTTCCAAAATGCAATATCAATGGTAACTTTGTGGTCGAGCTCAGCTATTTGACCTCTCTCACCAGTGGTGTCCCGCATCTACTACGAAAACTTCCACGTAAAATGGTTTTTTAACACACAAAACACTTTGCAAATGTCTTCATTGCTTTACCTCGAAGATGAGTCCATTCTCCAGTGAAGTTACGATAACTAGACGCACCACATCCTAAATGGTCATTTGACTACTACTTACATGCACATTTCCTAACAAAACTCTACACTTCGCAGTGAAAAAATTGGAATATTAAAAAAAATTATAATATTTACTATACAATTTAGTTACTTACCAGACATTTCCTGTAGCTCATTAGATGTGTATTTATAAGTAATTTCTATTAATGTATGTGTTATTGCCATAAAATATGATTCTGATGATCTAAAACCAGAAGAAATAGTCTCTCTCATAAGCAGTCATGTTATATTCAACTCCTCAAAATGTCTCTCCCGTTAGTCATACAATAAAGAAACAACATTTTTTGTTAATAGCATTTGCTATTGATCTCAAATATCCAATTTATTTACTTCAAAAGTTTTTTATGAGTAATGTATATCTCTTTATGATTTGTATAAATTTATAGCACTGGAAGATGAATGTTTGGAAAAGAAGTGGTTAAGATTATTGAAGGAAATTGTATTGATTATTAAAATAATTGTTTATTATTAATAAATATTTTTTACGTAATTAAAGATTTTATCGTCACATACGACACAAATTAAATAATTTTATTTATCATTTGTCGTGCTGCAGAAAGTAATAGAATTATTTCATGAAGAAAAAATTAAAACATAACTTCAACTTATCAAAGTAAGTTAATTATGTTTGATAAAAATGTCAACAGAACATAACTTTTATAAGAACAAATTAAAAAATAAATTTGTTGCAAAAGTCACCAAGAATTTCAACATATGTTTTGTAATAGTCATGTTATGAGAAATTGCTTAAAATTTTTTCCACTATAACATTTAGAAACAATACAAATAGAAAATTCCCATTGTAATATATTCCTGGATACCATAATTGCCCATTATTTGTACTTACGAAAATATACTGTAAAGTCAAAAATATAATATGAAATTAAAACTAGTTTAATAAAATATTATAAAAACTTTCGTTTCTTTTGTACAAGGTGCTCAAAAATTTATATATAACTTTTGCTTTACTATATGTAAATAGCATATTCGAAATTAGAAACAATAAGTGATAGGCAAAAATACACATTCCCTTGAATCTACTTAGTGTATTATATTTTGTTATGTAGGTGTCAAAACTGTATAATGCCTAAAATTATCTAAAGCAACGTTACAAAAAATATATAGACCTATTCTATTTGACATATTATTGTGAATAATACGAGTCAATGTGTATAATAGAGATTGTCGATTGCTATATTCAATCTCAGGATGTAGAAATTTGAAATTGTCGATTGTTATATTCAATCTCAGGAGGTGTTGGATATAGTCTCTCACTAACATGGCTGAACTGCCCCTAAACTAAACTGACAATACACTAAACTGTATTTTCAGGACGTGGAGTATGGTAACAGATGTTTACCTTTGAACTCTTAGTTGAATAGATTCCAGGTACCAGGTCTATATCTACATTTTAATTTTTAAGAATGATTTCCAGTTCTGGTATATCTTGTAGGAGGCTCAACGAGGTTATCAAGTATTTTAAGAATGAGAGAAAGGGTTTCATCTATTAGATTCTGCTCTCCTTTATAATTGTTATTTGGGTTTTCTTTACAAGCCTTAATTATATCCTTTTTTTATATACTAATTATGTGTAATCAACTTCTTTGCAGACACAATATGAATTTACAAAAAATTATGTTTAACAATCTAAAAATAATGAACGGAACACACCATATTTTTAAGAATTTGAAAACTTTAACTACTACAGTTGATCGAGAGTAAAAAACTGTGTGAGACTATTAATATCCCATTTTCACCAAAATGGTGGATATTTCCTTTGAAACTGAAGTATTGACGTGGTCAATTAACTAGTTTGCCTCGTTTAGTTTCTAATTTATACTGTAGAAAAAAAACGGATTATATTTTTAATAACTTTTTTGAAGCTATTTGTGTAAACCGTCATGGGAAACATCCAGCTAGCTATAAAGGCTGCAAAATCTACAAATAGTACTTAAGACATCACCGAAAATGAAAGAAAAACAGTCGGCTACAGCAACTATCCCAAATACCCCATAGATCTACTAAAACATACACAGAAACAGCTGTACAGCAGAGCCCAGCACCACAAAGAAAAAGACGAGATGACCACAAGGAAATCATTGAAGTAATGGAAAATATGCTACACAAACTACAGCAGATACTGATAGAAATAATGGACAAAATGTTAAACCACATGGGCCAGATGCTCAACAGCCTTACAAAGAAATGACCTACAAACTCCGAGTTATAACTTGAAATGCCAACGGCTTAACGGAAGAACGTCACAAAAGATTGAAACTACACTGTCGGCTGTATACAGCCCTCCCAGTCATACAATAATTGCTGATGACTTTGAAACATACTGCCATACACTTTGGATGGAACTTTGATTGGAACTTTAAACACCTTCATTGGGGTACCAGATTTATTAACCCAAGAGGAAGGCAACTACTTGAAATTATTGAAATGGTTAAGCTTATATGTATCTCCACTAGAGAACCCACCTACTTGCCCACAGACAAAAATAAAACTCCAGGTCTATTGGATTTCTATATCACAAGAAATGTTGATAGTAATTTTATTAGTATCGAGTCATATACCTTACATCAGACCACAAACCAGCTATCCTCAATATTAACTCGACAATCACTCTGGTTGAACTTTCTAATAGAGTGTATTACCTAAAACAGACAAACTGGGCACTATACCAAACCGAAATTGTCTCCCAAATAAACCTGCGACTTATAATTGATAATGTAGATGAACTGGAAGATGCTGTGGAAAAACTTATTATGACCATCCATAAGGCTGCCAAGAATGCAACAATCAAACAAAAAGGACTACAACATATATCCAAAAATTATCAAGGATAAGATACAAGAACAATGCAGACTGAGAAATATCTGACACGGGATATCCTAATTATAAAACACTATTTAATAAACCCTTGGCTGAACTATCAACACTCATAAAAACATTGGTAAACAACAACCTATAATCTTATCTGTCAAGCCTAAGCCCGACAATAAACACAAACTATTCATTCTGGAAAGTGACTAAAAATCTTAAATGCCCCAAAACTCATATTCCACCTATTAAAAAATGCTTTGGAGGCTTGGCTAAATCAGACGCAGAAAAATCATCAGTCTTCGCAGGACATCTGAGTGACGTCTTCCAACCTTTCTCAAATGTATTAATGAACGCACTTCTGAAATAACAGAATTTCTTGAATCAGCAAGGTGGACAGATGTGTCCACCCTTTAAAAGTACAAGTCCAAATGCAGTCTCAGTTGGAGTATATCATATGTACTGATCAGCAGCATTCTTAGATACTAGACTGGCATAAGGGCCTTATATACAAACTGAAGATGCAGCTTCTGCACTCGTTCATTAATATGCTTAAATCTTACCTCAACAAAAGAAATCTTCAAGTCAAACTAAATAAAGACTGCTCGGCTCTTCAAGAGTATAAAATCAGGTAAAATCAGGTGTTCCACAAGGCAGTATTGTGGGTCCGACACTGTAATATACACCGCAGACCAACATCTGACAACATAATGACTGCACCTTTGGCAGATGATACAGCATAGTTATATACCCACATTAGCCCGGAAACAGCGTCAAGAAACTTACAAAAACAGACAAATTAAAGAAGTGGTTGAAACAGTGGAGAATAAAAACTAACCAAAACAAATCAACACAGGTTACTTTTACAAATAGAAAAGAGACCTGCCATCCAGTCAAAGTCAATGATGAGGAAATTCCACAAGAAGGCCATGCAAAATATCTCGGAATGTACCTGGACAGACAACTTACTTTGGCAGAAGCACATTTGGATCAAACGAAAACAACTCGATACTAAACTGCGTAATCTTCACTGTTTAATAGAACGACACTCTCAATTAAACAACAAAAAAATGATAATATATAAAGCTATCTTAAAACCCGTATGGTATTCAGCTCTGGCCATCAAAATCTAATGATTCCAGACCTAGAAACAATGTTTAACATTCCACAGTGTATCTGCAATGAATATATATTCCTGAATCTCAAAATAAAGACTGTTAAACAAGAAATATCCCACTTAAGCATAAAATACCAGAGCAAACTTTCAAACCATACAAATGAACTTATACAAGCATTGAATGAGGAGGGGGCACATCATGTGAGATTGAAACGAAAATACTTTTCAACATTGAGTACCAGATTTCCTACTGAAGAGAACTCCTGATGGAATACTCCATTTAATAGAAGCTCTCTATAAAGAAACATTTACTCCAGATACAAATCAAACAAGCTAATGGTTTATTTTCCCTAGACAGATTGCCAAGTAGCAGTCAGAACAAAAAATATATATTTTTAATTTTAATAAATTTGAGAAAGAAATATATTATTATAAATAATGCAATATTTTTAACACTTTTGACCTAAAGACTCTTGTACTAATAAAACAACCGACAGGTTAATCATTTCACAACGAAAACTTTATCAACCATATTGTTATAAATGATACATTGACAATGCAACTTAAAGTTCACTTTTAGAAAAAAATCAGCGTTTTTAGAAAACTGTATTTTATAAAACACCTAGATGCTTTTTAAATAGGCAAGTTTTACAAACCGGCTCTAAACAACAACTCTGTAGGTGTATTATGATTTTACAATATAGTTTATTATTATATTAGATTAAACAATATAGTTTATTGTTGTAACTTAATGAAAACTAATCGACAATGAGTATTAGACACATTTTTGCATTTTTTATATTCATTAGTTATAGGGAAATGATCGGTAGCAGTCTTTTAAAATAATATAATTGAATTTATAGTTTGTTGAGTAAAAAATACTTTAAAAATACAGCTGAATAGTTCCAAACTTTTTACTTGTCACATTCAAAAATACGGTTATGTGTTCACATGAACAAGTCACTGACAGATTTATAAAGCTCAACGTTTGACTCTGAATTATAATTCACATTTGGGCTTAAGTTTGAAAGTTATAATTGAGAAACTTCAAGTATAACTTGTATTTGAGGAGTGAACTGCAGATGAATTATATGTTCCATTTAAAGTAAAATATTAGCAGGTAAATGTCATTGTTTAGTTAATATTGTAAATAGAATTAAACACTGAAAATATTAATTTTTATATTATTTCAGCCGAGGCTTCATTTAAAGCATCAATAAGTTTAATTCCAGACATACCTTCTAAACTTGTTGTCGATGGTCAAATTCGCTCCACAAAAGTATGCCTACAATCCCTGATTAGCAGTTTCCTGTCGACTTTACTTGTAGTTCCAGTAAGTTCTTTAATTTTCATAATACATAAATACTATTTTTGAAAACATTTTTGTTACTACAGTTTACTTAATTCCAACTTTATTATCTCTAATTGTTGCAGGATAATGTTGAATCTGGCTGTACTTTATATTTACTAAAAGGATTACTCAAAGCCATTAGGATATTGCCGTGGGAGAAGACCGAATCGTCATATTATTTCACACTCCTCCAGGCATTAGACCTTATAGCTAATATGGCGCAAGAAGTTTACCTTTATCACATAGAAAATGGTGAGTATACCCAAACTAACAGAAATGTAGGTTCATATATAGTCCACCTCATTTTCTCAAATGAAATTATTTGTGTCATATAAATAACCATTGAAATTATAAATTTAAAATCTAGAAAGTCTCAAATTCTTCTTTGTATACAATATATAACAATAAAGTTGCATACTTACGAAGCCAATGAACGCAAATTAAAGTTTAACTCGAACATAGCTTCATTGAGCTCAAACTCATGATATCGATTTTGATGTAACAAAAGAAATGAAGTGTCTGAATGAGTGCTGTGTGGACAGATTAACATTCTTTAGTTTTTTATATTGATTAGTACTATAAATCTTTTCAGCTGTAACAGCTTCATATTTAATACCGATTTCAAGAATAACAATCATAGTTTATGAGTCAAATCATATTTCTGTCTGAGTGAAATGAAATATTGACGAAATTGGTACAAACACAAAGATTGTTATCAACCTTTCTTATATTTTGTTTTATGTTCATAGACATTTAGTACATGACGAGCCATCGTCCTTGAGCTATGATCTTTTGTTTTTCTCAGAAAAAAGGAAAATCACTTGCTTTGGAAAGAGACTAGACAGGTATATTCAAGCGTAAGTTCTAAGTGAACTCTCCGTTTTAATAAAGCTTCATCAAATTGTGAATATGGAACAGATCTCTAAACAATGATGTATGTTCACCGCTATACAAAAAGTGGTAATAATTTTGATATTGCAAAATTGTAAAAAGAATTAACGCCAAATATATTCAATAACATAAGCTAATTAATGCAAACATGTTTTTTATACTCTATATTCATTTGGAGAATGTTGTTACGTGTAACTTGGGTTGGTACCTATCTAATAATACTGTAGTTGGCTCACTAGAGTGTATTATCTTAGTCAAAGTCGAAAATTTAACTACATTTCCAAGTATAGATGTCCTATGTATAAATAGTTTATCGAGTAAATTAATTTATCGGTATTTTGTACGGCCTATTTTGCTAATGATTGGTGATTAAACATATATAAATTATTTTTATTGCAGTTACCTCGAATGATCTCCTCTACGGCTCCGATCCAAGCTTCATCGCTGAAATAAACCATTTAAGCTCTTTAATCATGGAAGAATTACTTGCCATTCTCAAACAACTCGGGCTGAATAATGACTTTAAAAAGCAATCCCATTTAGCCTTGAAAATGTTTTGGACAATTCTAAAGAGGGCAAATCTGAAGGAACCAGATATGGAAACATTAGCTGTAAATTTATGGTGTCTTGCTCACAAGAAACGAGATGATCTAGATGTTAAACTTTCCGTAAGTTTTTCACTCAATGTCATTTTTTATTCCTTATGCATTTTTCCATTTTTCATAGCCACAAGTTCTTATTTATATAACAGATCATTTTTTTGTCATAAACAAACTGAAAAGACTTGGTCTTCCCACTTGGATATTAAGTCTTTCTTTTCTTTTATATGAAACATTCCTTTTTGTATTATTCTACAAAGGTGGATCAAGTGTGAACAAAAACTTTGCTGGTAAAGTGGAATACTGAGGCTTATTATGCATGTTTTGTTGCTTTTGATAGGGAATGTAATTTTGAGCATTCTTTTTAAAACCGAGTTGGGCAAACATACTCAAGCATTCAACTTTAGAATATGTGCTGAACAACAAAATGCCCATGTTCATGTAGCGTTGAGAAAAACATCTTAACGTTGTAATGGAAGTTCACATTTTAAGGAACGAGGGTGTATTGAAGATTGAAAATATGACTTTAACAAGAATGTGATAGAAAAAATGAAGACTGAAATACCTATACTTACCAATTATATATAGCTGAATATCGACTTCCTTACTTTTGAAGTAACCCACCAAAGAGTAACAAAATTTTATTTTAAACTTTTCACTATGATCTTAAAGTTAGTGTTTTACCTAAGAATTTTTGTTAACATTTAATTTATAATATTTTATGTTTCTTCATTGTCCGATCAACAGAATTATTTTCTAAATGGAAATATATAGAAATAGCAAGGTTTTTCACTTCTAGTGAACATATTTTCCACACACAATTTTCCATTTAACTTAATGTCAATTGGGATTGTTTTCTCTGTATAAATTAAGAGAGGTTAAAATTCAGTTAAACTGTTTTTTTATAAAGCTATGAATATATTTACTACTTTTTTATTTTGTTAAAGCTGGATATGCTAGACACTAGGTAATAACCAGATATTTGTGGCATTTTTAGTACATTTCACCAGTCATTCCAAATCTTCATCACTTTAGTGATACTCTTTTTAATCTAATCACTCCTTGCAACTGTTTTGAAATCCCCCCCAATCCCATTTTTTGGACACATTTAGTGTAACAAAATAGAGATTGGGGCTGCAAATAGACTGTTCAGATACTGTAGAGAAACATTTCTATAATATTGGTAAATATTAGTTATTTTTTATGATGTCTATCAAATAAATACCCTTACTTTTACTTCACTCCTCACTTGGATTTAATCTCTGAAGTTTATGAAATTGTTATTTACTTCATTCTCATACTGTTCCATCCTATAAAAGACCCAACAACTCAGATGGTTAATTAACCATCTGATATGTAGGATGACCCTTAGTTTAGGCGACTTTGGTCTCACTTGCAACTCTTCCATTGACTTAAAAAATATTACTTCCAAGAATATTCCTTCATTGCACTGTAACTCTATTATCATCATTATACGTAAAACTCTACCCGTTTTGAATAACTTACAAAAACTTAAACACAATAATATAAAAGAACTGTTTGTTGATGAAAGATGAAATAATTTATTTCAAGCAAATTGAGAAATAAACCATAAAACTCTAGTTTAAGCAAATTGAGAAATAAACCAATGATGAGATTGTTACTGGACAGTAAAAATAGCATCAAACAATATAAGAAAAGCAAGTTATAACTAAGAAAATCTATTAGAGAATGATGGATATTTGTTATGACTGAATTTATTTTTTAGAAACTCTAAGCTAGAAATAATCTTCAAGTAATTTAATGTTTTCAGGAAAATTTAATGAAAACTATGAGATTGGAGAATGAAAAAACCAGCTGTTACGATGTTTTACTCGGCCAATTAAACAACAGACTATGACATTTCTCATATATGTATGTCTATTGTGTATTTTACTATAACTTATGCATATTCCTTAATAGCTTAATTATTTGGTGCAAAAGCAGTACAACACATTTTTTACTTAATACAAATACATTTTCATCTTATATTCGGCATAGTAAGCTTATATTTATTAAAACAGTAATACATTTAATACGAAATAAATTACTTATATTTTGAAAATATATTGTTTTTGTAATCTATTTTACATTATTAGACCTGCCACTAACTATCCCATAGTAATTATTAATAAATAGGTTTATATAAAAATGCTTATATTCAAAAATTGTAATCTAGACCTTTATATGAATTTTTATATAATTTTATGAAATTTTGTGTTTAGAAGTTGTCAGAGTATTATTGAGTTAATTCAGTCAAAAATGGGATTTTCCATTTCTTACTGTCTAAATGTGAAATTTCACCCAAAACTAACATATTGTTTAAATTAATAATATATGACCGCAAATGTTTCAAATTTTATTAAAATATAAATTTTTTAAGACAGTCAATATACTGAATATTTTCTTAACCCTCAACCTAACCTTAGTTTGAGAGTATAAATGAAATTAAAATAAAAATGATCATAGATATTCTCAAGGGAATTTTCCCCATCAAATTTAACTTGTACTGTTTAATTAGTTCCCCACACATTTGTAGAGAAATATAATAGATTCGAAATATGGAGTCAGAAACTATTAAAATCCCAAAGTGAAATTCCAGAATTATTATATGACTTTTTTACTCTTCATGTCATATCTACTTTTATAAAACAGGTTTTAATGAAGTGAATATCACACTTTCAAAAGGTTTATATCTAATTACATGAGGTCTCTGTCACTCTTCATTCTCGTCCTTAACTCATTCCCTTTCTCTTACTTATACGCACATACATATATTTTTAAATAAGTGCTACATATATTATGAGATCAGTTACATATAACTATCAGTTGTAAAATATAAAATTGTGCCTATTTCTTACAAAGTAATAATATAGTTTTTTACTGTTAAGAATTCAGTTATCTACCTTCAATTCATCTCTTAACATAATAGCCTCATATGACTTTTTTTAAATAATTGAGACGAATGATTTTGTCTCGATTATTCATACCCTTGACATGTACGACTATCCATAGATTTTACATAACCAAATCCGCAAAACAGCTTTATGTATCCTCACGAATATACATTCTTTACCATCATATTTTCATTACACATCCTATACTTTAGACACTTCCCATATCTAGTCTGTAGTACAAATATTTATAAAAGCCTGTTACTTTAAGATGTAAGTTATGATTTATCATAGACCAGAAAAATTTGTTATTATACAATATTAAAATTGTAAATTAACTAAGAAGAAATTACAAATTAACAGTCACAAACAAAATAATCAACCCATTTCATGTACATTATTGTCAATTCAAATCTAAACAAGCAAATCTATGTGACAAACTATCTATGTGAAAAAAACTATGAGACAAAATCCTCAAACGGGACACTAGCAGTTGTAAAGGCAAAAAATGACCGATTGCAGTATGTCAACCTACATACAATAGTGCAGTAAACTCTTAAGCACGAGTACTAGGGCGGAGTGGAAAACAATTTTTTTTAATTATCGTCATGTAATGATTAAGTAAAGCCATCTTATAGACCCACTTAATAAAAGAAAGAATATTTTTGGTCTAACTATATCCTCTCTATAGCCTCTGACACCATGCTGCTTAAAAATATGTACCACTTTTGCTCAAGGCGCAATGGGGTTTGCCCCCAGCCAAATGGAACCATCACAATATCTTTCTATAAACAATATTAAATCCTTGATATATTCACGGTGTGCTATCGATTGACATGTCACAGTACTAAAATGTTATTATGAAACAAAAACACCAAGCTTCATCCTATAGGAATAACGTTATTTCTCTATGTTAAACTTTATGAAAATCTGTTCTGCAGTATACAACAAACAACTAAACAATTTGAAATAGATATTCCATGTGTTCTCTATATTATTCCATGTGTGCAAAACCACAGACAAATCAAAGCGTATGTATTAGACCGGTACACAAAATCATGCACTCCAAATTGATATTTGTTGCTTGCTTGCAAAGTTATTAAGTAACAAACATTCCAAAATTTCGCAATTACAATATCAATGGTATGCAACACCAACACTACCACTAAATATAAAGTTAGACTCAAAATATTTTCTTTATTAAATAAGTTTATAAGTTAGTTTTTTGAAGTATTACATTACGATAATCAAATCAATCTTTCTTTTCAATTCACCGTAGTGTGTAGGTTTCGTCATTGAACATAAAGCATGTTTAAGCAAAATTTAAAAGTCTGTTAGTAAACAGACACGAGGGTCTCTGAAAAAATGAGGAAATACTGTTAGAAATTCTACAAAGTTTAACCATATATGCTATATTACACAGATATACATGCCAGCTCTAAAACGAACATCAAACCGGCAAGAGACGATAAAAATGTCTTCGTTTTCAAGATTTTGGCATTTCTTTTTTATTAATTCAAATCATAGGTCAATGTTTCAGGTGCAAGAGATACATAGTAAAGGATTTTTTATGCTGTTTTTTCTAAATTTTACAAAACGTTGCTATCAAAAATGAAATATTTTTTTAGTTACTATGAAATATTTTTGTCAAAAAAAATTTATTTTGTAGTTTCAAGGTCTTTTAAACTTTCGTTACCCTACTTTGACCTACATTTTTTTTTGTTATAAAAAAATTACCAGGCCAAATTGGCCTTTAATCCTAGAAAAATGAGTATTCACTGAAGATCTAAAATAGCATAATGCTTACGAATTTTATAATTTAAAAAAGATAACACTACTTTCTGTCATCTTTGTTGACATTTCTGTTAATTTTTAGAATATTTGTAGCTTATTCTACAATATATATAAGGAAGAAAAATAAAATCCACTCAAAAACCAAAATGGGAAAAATCCACTCATTCTTATAGAACCAGAATGAATAAAGTAAAATGAAATTGGGGCATGTCTTCAAGGAGCCTACTTTACAATTCTAATTTTTTTGTTAAACATTCACATAACAATTGAATGTTCCAAATTTAACAGCCAAGTTGCAACAACCACCAAAAGTAAGAAACAATATTATAGCCGGTATGATAAGTGGAAAATCATTGTCAGTCAAACAAAATAGTATGATTGATTTGTTGCAGATAATTTGGCCCAATTTACAGATACAATTCTCTAATTTTAGTACCAATGAGATAAGAAGAGTAATTATAAGTTAACACCAGACAAAATATTAAAATTAAGACGTGTAGGTGGCAAACCATTAAAAGCGGTAATCCTTCCATAGAGTGAGTTTTACTACACGCTAATATAAACTATTATTGCCAGAATTAATCTAAAGCATAATTTGCAAAATGTACATTTAATAATTCTACACCTCTTAGTTCGTTTTATGATTTAGAATCTAATTGCGATAGCCTGATTGTCTAGCTATTAGATAATCTGATTGTCATGCTATTCATAAAACTGACATAATTTTATTTTTTCATAAAGCTAGGTCAAATTAATATTTTCAAAAGTTTATTATCACATTGTCATTTTGCAAACTGCCTGGACAAAATAAATAATGTGTTATTAATTACTTGATTCACAACAAATCCTTAATCATTGGATTCACATTTTGAAGGTAAATAATAAAGGAAGGAAATCCTGACCCATTTTTAACCCTGTACCAATTCATTAGAAGCTTTAACTAGGTAAAAATAAATCGGAATACGCTCAAGCAGGTCCCAATGCATATTATATGAGTCGTTATCAAGCTAATAAGTTTATAGAAATTTTTGATGTATGATGAATGAATTCTAAATTTTGCCAAAATTTCTCAACTTATTATGACTTGGTACAAAGTGTACTATTGAAATGATTAAATATTAAAAGAGCACACCTTAATAACGAAAAAAGCAGAACAATGGGACGCACCTTAGCGACATACATATGATCTTAATAATTAGGCTATTATTAATGGTAAAATGCAGATATAACTGAGGAGCTGTTAGAGCCGCACGGAGGGTCAACCCACCACTGCTGGAAACAGACCATTTGAAGATGCCAAAAGATAAGCAAAAATTATGAACTTTAATTGAAAAAATATTGCTCATGTTAACTTCCTTAAAAAATATAAATGTACAAACAGAACACCGCTCCAACTCTCCTTGTATTTGTGTTAATAAGAGATTCTAGTACTTCTTTGCTACAGCATTCTTGAATATTGTTTTGCCATATATTGTAATTGCAATATTGCTAACTAGCAGATCGAAAAAATAATGGAGAATTATGGCATAAACTACATTGATCATACAATCCTCGAAGAGACTATTTAAATTGAAATATAAATCTTTAAAACTGAAATTTCATCTCTCAACTGCACATTGCTAGACAAAACAAAATAAAAAACTTGTTACTTGTAATATTTGCTGGTTACTTTTAAAACCTTTATTCCGTAGTGAAACATAAAAATAAATGAATAAAACATTATCAATTTAATTATGCCTTATTTTCTTGTGTTTTAAGTTAAATCAGTAGAGTAAACTCAAATTCATCCACCCTTATTTCAAATTATTTTAAATTTATTTTAGGAAATTCTTAACCACAAGTCATATTTAGTTTAATTTTTCCAACCCAACAGTTTTAATATGCATGGTTATGATAAAAAAATAATTTTTAAGAAAATTTGTCTATCATTATTTGATTTTTGGTTTGTTAAAATTCTATGAAATTGACTTAAAATAACAATAAAAATTAATTATAATACTTTAGGAATATTTATAAATATTTTATTACAGATTCTCAATACAAATTTTACCTTTACTTTTTTATCAATTTATAAAGCCGTTTATATATATATTATATACGATACATATATAAACATATATATACGTTTATATATATGTTTATATATATATATGGGAATAAGTTTTTCTTGCGCATAATATTATTTCAAGACAAGATTGATAAAGGAAAATTCTGTTCAGATACCAAAAATTAAACAATTTAATTTTCTGCATTCTCAATAGAAACATTTTATTTATCTTACTATTTGAAAGTCTCTACTGTGCAGAAATGTTTGTTCTGATTACAATTTACAAAAGTTTAGATTAATTTTCCAAAGGTTTTAAGAATGATTCCTTAAAAATTATTTAATACTCAACATCCATAGACTAGCCAGTGGCTAATATCCACCAAAGATTCGGGTTGTTGAGATGTTGCCATCGTTACGATTGTGTCTTGGAACACAGTAAGATACAACCAGGTGCATAATCTAGGTCAAGTTGAGAGAAGATAGATTAGAGTCAAATTGCTGACAGCAAATCTGCCATATTATCGATTTCTTCTTTACTAGAGTTGTGTATCGCCATTATCGATAACGAAATCAATACTTTTATCGCTACATAAAAATCCTATCAATAATATATTTATTAATAAATTAATAATTTCGCAGACTTCTAAACAAATTATATTATATTTTGTATGTTCCCTAACTACCACGCATCGAAAAGAAAAATGGATACAGGGCTAAATGGCTGGGCAATGCGAGTCATAAATAACAGAACAGATGTACATGTACCTGATGTGCTGTATAAATGCAACATGAACATGTACCTGATGTTACAAAAACTATTTGAGCAAAGGATAGCAATGGATATTTGTGTAGGTTGGTTCGTGGTGAGATAAATACACTATCCTTCTCTTATTGGAAAGTTATAAAATAGTATTATAAATGTCAAATGTAATATAAATTATATTTATTTACGAATTTCCACTCGATTTTTCGATCATTTTTTTATTCAAGTATATCTATCATAATCCCTTTTACATCATTGTTATATTATAAAATGCAATCTCTGGGTGAAAATAAAAGCAATATAGTGACAAACGTAAAAAGCAACTGTGCATATCTATGCATAAACAAGTTCACTTATATAAAAACTCATCCTGCACTAACTATATTGACTACTGGGTTTACAGTAGTCAATATAGGTCCAAGGTTCAAGACTATGTATCTCGATTCTGTAGACATAACAATATATGCCTATATTGCTTGTATATACCAATATAACAATAACAATATATGCCTATATTTAATAAGCTTGTTAAAATTGGGGGAAAAAAGAAGGATGAAATCAAAAATGTAAAAGATCAAATTAAGCACTATTTGTTCCAAACATTTTACCACTCATTTAATAGCAAGGATAAGTATAATTGTTAGTCTTATTTTTATATGATTTTTAATTCATTGCAGGTTGTTATACCATCAATATCATATAAATATTTATACAGTAACGTAAATAAATAATACATATTCTATTATAATTGTGTACTCCATTCCATTCCAAAAGGGAATGTTTATAAACAAAGCATAATGACAGTTCAGGGCATTATGAACTTCTTTTTATGCATGGTAATAACATTATATGGATTTATTTGGCGTTTATTATTAAATTTTTGTTTATACACTCATTTGCACTGCATACATTCATAACTTGGACTTAGAAAAAATATTTAATAGAAATTCGATCTACTTCCAAATAATTTAAAAATATAATTGTTACATAAAAAGGACCTTTAATAATACCAACAAATTTCATCTCATATTTTCCTCCAGACTTGAGAATGACAGTTTTAAAAGAAGGCGTATTTAAAAATTTGTTTGTAGCCAAATCTCTATTTTTATATCACGTATCTACCAAACAGTATACACTCAAGAATGCTACAAACAATATGTTACTGTCTAAATATGCTAATAATAGTAGTTTAATTAAATGGTAGTTATGTATGTGTAATGGTAGTTATGTTCACAGAAAATTAAGGTATTACAACCTAATAACAAAAGAAAAATTATTTTTGAGTAATCATTAAAATCATTTTTTAAAAACATAAAATACACTAATATTTCACAAAAAAATTTTCTCCTGCAAATTTTGCAATTCATATTAGTAAAATAACTGTGTATTATTTACAATATTATTTCGTGTAATAGTGCATTAATATAATGATTATATTACAATAAAAACCTTATTTTGATATAACAATATTTTTAATTTGTTATAATCTTTACTTTGAAACATATTATTGAAAATGCGTAAGTGTCTTTGAAGCTACATTTTGCAAATGGTTTTTCGACATTCAAAGTTTCTTTGGAACAAGTTGACTTATCAACATTTTATTCTTCATATCTATTAGCATTTGCCATGGATCTTCAGTTATCAATGTTCCCAATTCACTTTCAAATTTGTTAGTAATCGAAACCAATCTTTGGAAGCTGTGTTTGCTAGACCGTAAATTTATAAGAGCAAACAATACATTTTTGCAGCTAATTTCTTGACAATAAAATATGGATTATTTGGAATGGATTTTGCCATTTTGAGTACAATAAAAAAATTTTTTACACTTAAAACGAATGTTACAATATAAGTATTAAAGTTTAATTAGAATATTTCAAAGCTTACATTGAAAATAAATAGTAGGGATGACATCATCTATTTGAAACAGTAAAATCCACCAATATTATTATTTATTCCCCTTGGTAATTATTTTAGGCTTATCTACTTTACACTTTTCCTTATCGCACATATAATGTAATAAAAAAAATGTTATTCGCAACTGTTTTCTCATCTAATAAAACAATGACATAAAAATAAATAAATTCTTCTCAGAAATATAACACAAAAATAATAATGCACAAAAAATGCTAGCCGAACAACTATACATGTTTGTCACTTAGAGTTAGGACTAGAAGTTGTAATTAAATCACGTAATGTTTTAGTCCAAAAATAAACTTTCAATAAATACATTTCAATGTTTATTTGAGCAAATTGCATTTACAAACTCAATTTTGCCAGCAGCACTAAAATTAAATTTTTCAGTTTCTAGGTAAACTATAAAAACTGGAAGATTTTTAATACCGTCTTTCTAAAATTGCTATTATATATATATATATATATATATATGATTTCTAAGACTGCATTGAATACTTTGTTTAATCATTGACAATTAACAAGTACAATTGTCATATATATCTTGTATACTTTCCTCAATGTATGTTTGTTTCAATTATTTTTTTGTTGGTGAGAAATTAGATATTTGAAAGGTTCCTTAAATGGTTCGTTTACATTTTTTATTTCATCCTTCTTTTTTCCTACGATTTTAACAAGTTTGTTATTGCCTTTATGGCTATGTCATAATATGAATCGAAGTACATAGTTTGGAACCTGTAAATCCAGTAGGCAATATAGTTAGTGCAGGATGAGTTTTAATATAAGTGAATTTGTTTATTCATATATGCACAGTTGCTTCTCACGTTTGTCACTATATTACTTTTACTTTCACCCTGAGTTTGCATTTTATAATTTTACAATGATGTAAAAGGGATTATGATAGATATACATGAATTTAAATTCATAGTGTATTCACCTCACCACGAACCACCCTACACAAATATCCATTGCTATCCTTTGCTCAAATAGTTTTTGTAACATTAGGTACATGTTCACGTTATATGTACACCGCACATCAAAACTATTTAACTTCAAAGTGAGTCTATTTGTGTGTTTATGGCAAATATACATATTTGTAAGTCTCTTGGAATTCTAAATAATCAAGTCAGCGCCAGATATTATGGGTCGACATTTAGAGACTACATGACTGCAATTAAATTAAAGAAGCCTTTTCCAAGGAAGAGCACAGGGTTTGACTTTTTGAAACTACCTTTCATTGCATGGACTATGTAAACAATTTCTTCAAGATATGAAGACAAAACTGAATGCAGAAAATAGCAATATTAATGGACCTCCTGAAGCTGGGGGGTCGATGAAATGGTGATGAAACATCTCACTTGAGTACAATAAATTTTCTGAGACCTTAAGCTACCTTTTTTTTGAAAGTGCAGATTGTCGCACTAATTACACAATGTACTCAAATTCTAATATAAATAAATAATAATTGTTTTGAAAATACTTGGGAGTGGACTGACATTGCTCCTTCAAGTTACCTTTGGCTCTGAACGATGAAGCACTTCATTCTTGCAGGAAATAAAAAATGGCTCATTCAGTGGATTGCTTCAAAAGAAGCGGAATTCTTTCTTCCCGGAATCCATTTGCTCAATGGATGGCAGAAAATTGTAGGTTAATAAAGGATATATTGAATAATTAATTTATTTTCTTAATAGATAAATATCTTTTATTTATAGAACAAGGTGCAAAAACATAATCGCTCTATAAGATATTGTCTTTGAGGTGAGTATTTTATAACAAATAAACTAACTTTTATATTTATTGTCAAAAGGACTAGCATAATGTGATTCCTATATAAAAAGTACAGATAATAAGTTAATAGAGTAATGTATTTGTGACCGACAGAAAAAATGATTAAGACTATAGTTACGTTAAGTCAATGTAGAATTTATAGTCCAGTCATTATAGGATTTCGTTACCAGTGTCAAAAAAATTTTAGAAAAGCTGTATTTTTGAGACATTTTGAATTATATCCTGTGAAATCCTCAGAGTTCACCATAGAGCTTTTTTCAGGGGATGAAATAGGGTTGATTATTCTGTTTTTGTGATTATCTCGACTATTGATTTTTCGAATAAAGCAGTTATTATAAAAATTGAAGTACAAAAGAGTTATTTTTTAGAAGTTACAAAAAAGTTATTTTTTCCATACAACTATTTGTTCTTTACTAAAACATTCGGTAAGTTTACATTGGAAGATATTCACTACAGTCTTTTATTATAGATTGAATTTCTTCGAGAACTATTATTGCAACTGATTCTATAATTTTATGGAATTGAAGCTGAAGATGTATTGTGACTGGGAACTGCAATCATCGCATTCGAAATAAAAGTAGAAATTCTACTCTCCCGAACATTGTTTGTGCAGCACTTGACATGAACTTAAATGGAAGCGACGTCCTGCATATATTCTATTTTTTCATCATTTCACTAACATCCCTGAAAGTTTATAATCCGATAAAGGTTTGACAAATAAAATGCTTTCCATCCATTTTAAAACTACATCTGTCAATTTCTATACATTTTAATATATTTGTTGCGACTGCTATGAGAACTTGTGAAAGACTGCGTAACCCATCCACGACCCTCGGGCCAATTAGTGAATTTACACTGAAGGCCAGAACAAATGACATTACCGCAGCTGCACTGTCAGAATTTAATAATCAACAAATTACGGAAATTATTTCAATGAAAACTATGTACAACCTTACATTGTTGAAAAGGTTATGAAATTTCCTAAATAATGAAACCATTTTTTTATTTACAGGTATATAAAGAGATACCAAAAAATGTTGTTAAATTTTTAAATGACCAATTTCTCGCCTTATTTTCAAATATTTGACAATATTTTGTGACCTATGGCAATCAAATTTTTCATTTCAATTAATTTCGATGAAATTTCCAAAAGATATGTTTTAAATCATATAAATCCAAATACTAGAAAAAAGTTCAAAAAAGTGGTGTAATTTTTATGAAATTAAAATGATATAATTCAAGAAAAACGTGAAACATATTATTTAGTCATATATAACCATAGTACTACCGGAACCTGGGTGAAATAGTATTTATTGCTCAAATTGTATACTTTCATTTATATATACATAATCTCTGAAATATACATAAAGAATAAAAAAATATTAGTCATCTGACGAGGGAAAATATTCCAAAAATAATTACGTTACTTCTTTCCACGGCATATTTTATGCGAGCCTGAAATATTTCCTTTGGTGGAAACATATTTTTTTTATTATTTTATCATAAAATAATAAAATACCCAATTTAGAAAAAATTATAAAAATCGTTAGATATTTGCAAATAGAATGAATCGTTAGATATTTGAAAAACAACCATAAATAATCACAATATGCAATCAATACAGATTATATATATAACGTTATATATGTTATATATACTGATTTCAATTATTTATTTAGCCACTTCATCCAAAAATAACAGAACTAAGCTGATTAATATCATACAGTATTCATTTTAGTATCGTATAACAGAGACTAAAAGTCGTATTTCATTCATATTTATTACTTAAAATCATTCGAACTTCGGCGCACGCAACCATTCATTTCTTACCCGATATCGGGCACTCGGGCCATCTGTGTTAATTTGTATATACGGTGCTAGGCTGCCTATTAGTTAAATTATCATCATATAAATTCACTGAGAGCGACAACAAAGCACTTATGAGTATACTACCCCAAAAAGCAAGATACTAATACATTACTAAATATCAAGCAAGAACTAAATACCATTACGAGTAGTCCTAGTATTCTTTTCTCTATTTGCCAGCCATCTGCTCCTCAACATCCCTCGAGGATTCATCGCAAAAATGTACTAACAATTAGACATTCATCATTTAGTTCCTCTGTAAATTATTTTAAATACTTTTAAAATATTTTCCAAAAAAAAATATTTAAAATATACATTAATGCACGTTGTGGAATATATTATGTATACTTTTTTCCGGACCTAATTTACGGCATATCTTCAAAGTGAATAGTTGTACAGAAAAAGACTAAAGAACCATTCTCGTAGATAATTTTACAATCTTTAATTTTTATAATAACTATGTTATTAAAAAAAATCAATACTTGTTGACATAATCGTGAAAAACAAAAAATCAACCCTATTTCATCTTTTAAAAAAAGCTCCAGGCTGAACTTCGGGGCTTTTCATATAATGGATATCATTAACACTAGTTGTAATGTTTTTATTTTTAAAGATACAATCAGTTATACCTACAATGACTGCTGCCGTCATTTTAACAGCATAACAAATCGTCACTCACTTGGTGACTTGGGACATGATTAATAATACAGGTTACTATTATTTTAAAGGTAGGTATATATTTTTGTTTATTCTTGACAATTTGTTATACTAATATCTATATTAGTGAGTGTTCCGGGGTCTGTAAGTCGACTTGTGTCAGTAATGATATATTGTACTTCGTGACATAGACGAAAATAACTCTGGCGACGAAAGCAATGTTAGTAGTGTATCAGTGCTGCACATTAGACCTGAAGATGCTGATATTCGGCCTGAAGAGGAATCATCATCGTCCGATTCTGAAGAAAAATAGCTACTGTCAACAATTCTTAAGTCTTGTGATGGTGGAATGAGGGTCAGAACGCATGCTGGGTATAAAAGACGTGTAACTCGTGACTTGTAGTTTAGACGTAGTTCACAATCAACCAACAAAATAGTACCAACGAGGGTGATATTCAAGTAACTATAGATGACACAGAGAGGACACGCATTGAAAATCAAAGCAAAGAGAGGGGTTTCAGGAGTCACTCCGTATGCAAAACGATATGTTGGGAATAATGATGTCTTATCCGTCTGGAGATTAGTTGTTCACATATCTATTTTGAGACCTATAAAGTTATGTACTGAGAAAGGAGCTTAACTGAAAACCATGATAATACATGATATATTTCTCTAGATGAATTAGATGCATTTGTTGCCTTGATACAGAGCATCATAAGCTCCACGAGTCACTTATGTCCAAGAGTCACTGAGTGAGTCCAATGAGTCACTTAGAACTAGATATTTTATGGTCGACGGAGTGGGGATCATCTGTTTTCAAAGACACTATGAGCAAATTCAAAGAATTACTAAGTTTTGAATTGAAGCACAAGAACCGACCGATTAGCTACAGACAAGTTTGCCATAATGTCTGAAATATGGAACAAGTTCATTAAAAACAGTCAGATGTGCTACAGTCCTGGCGAAAATTTGACAGATAAACAGCAATTACTATTTAAAACCCGCTGCTCATTTTTACAGTACACAAAGCCAGATAAGTTTGGTAAAAATTTTTGGTTATTGGCTGATGTTGAAAGTAAATATTTGTGTATTGGTTTTCCACATTTTGGCAAAGATGATGAACGATCAAATAATGTGACCTTACCTGAACATGTAGTACTAAAATTATTAGAGCTATATTTCAAAAAGAGTTGTAACATAATTACAGACAACTTTTCCACTTCCCTAAAATTAGCAGAAATACTGAGAGCTGAAAAAACCAATATCATAGGAACAATGCGTTGCGCAAGATGAGAAATACCTGCACTTTAAGAAAATATTTGTACAACAAGATACGAATTGTTTATCTTAAAAACGAATACAAACACCAAGCTTACTGTTTATGAAGGAAAACCTGAAAAAAAAGCGATGGTTTTGAGTACAATGCATCCAAGTGTACATAACGGCATAGACCCAAAAAAACTCCTTGAAACCTTTAAATTCTACAATAAGCCGAAAGTAGGTGTGGATATAATTGATCAATTGGCACGCAAGTACACAGTGAGAGTCGGCACATTTTACAATATACTTGATCTAGCTCATATAAATTCTGAGATTATCTATCGTAAAGTAACAGGAAAAGATATACTCGTCATAATTTCACTCTTCAGCTGGTAAAACAACTTCGTGCAGAGCACTTGAAAAACAAAAGTGGCGATAACCTGAAGCTTGGTGAATTATTCTCTTACTGAGAAAGTTGAAGATCTTAATTCACAAAATAATAAAAGGAGACAGTGTCAAATAAATTTAAATTATGCAAAAAATTGTATTTGTGATATTTGTGACATGTGCAAAAACCTATTTGCGGCATATGTGTAAAATATGTAAACAAACCTAATTTATGTTACAAATGCTATAACTAATAAATACAAATAGCCCATTTTATTACGATATTCACCGTTAATTGTAATTTTAATACCTGCCAGTTTGACGGTTGCGGCCATTGAACATAGTGCACAGTGTTAAGAAATCAAAATAAAGTCCTCTTCGAAAATTCAGCTATCCTAAAATTTTGTTTGTAAAATCCTATAATGGTTGTACTATTCTATGCCTAAAACTGTGATAATGTAATGGTTACAAATTACCATAAACAACTGTCAGTTTTACCGATATTAGAACAAACAACAAAGTTCAATTTTGGCTATAAAACTTTGTTCCGATCAGATACTACTGTTTTACATAGTATTAAACAATGCTTTGCTATAATTAAATTGATGGTAATTTTGGTATATTACAGTATATTTAGGTTACATAAAAAGTATAGGGTCCATAGTTGATTGCAAAGCTGATTTCGTGTTGCTTTTAATAAATTAGAGACTGAAAATTCTGTAAACACTTCATTATGCACAATATCATTAAAATATTTTTAGCTAATCCTATTTTCATTTGTAATTTATAGCGCAGGCATGAATATTAAATATTTATATTAAACTACATTTATTACATCACATTTCATAAATAATAATTTACATACAATGTAGATTACGAATTAACCTTCTGATGGATAAATTTAAAATATTTTTAAACAGTCTCAATTTCCATGTATTACACATTTTTTTAAAAATGGCTGTTCTCTTTGGAATTTTGAGAAGAATACACTCTGCAGCTTTCTTATATTCATATTCACACCTGCATATACATACATATTAACATGTACATATTACACACTAACATAACAATATCATGTAAGTACGTATATATACATATACATATATATGTATATGCAGGTGTAAATATGAATAGGACAATTATTTCAACTGTAAAAAAAAATATTTAGTTCGTAACAGCTTTCCTTGCACTCTTTTTTCTTTTTTATGTTAGCTACACCCTTTCCAACAATAGTTTTGAATTTTGGTTTTTATTTCAATAATCTGAAGTTACATGTAATTATAGCATTATTTTTTGATTACAGAAAACAAAATTAATTTTACACAAGCCACACCAATAAATTTAGACTTAGTCTATCCATATTAAATTTTCATCTAAAAATTGAATATGCATCATGTAAAATTTTGGATATTATATAACTTTCAGTCAAATTTCAATGTTTAATATTTTTACGCTTAGTATATATTTTTTGTAGTTGTAACATCCACACAAGGACTATTAACAAACTACATGATATTACTACACAAGTTCGAAACTCCCTCTGGCAGATACGTGAACGCAACCAGCATTAAGAATAAGTATCCAACTAGTTCCCAGAGGTCTATCTGGAGATACCCCTGCACGTCGGTATAACTTCCCATCGTTACTAATTGCCCAGACGTCATGCTTGCCACTTGAGATGTGTTTGAAAGTCACCTCAGAGTCTGTAAACAAAGAAAGCAAAATTAATTTGCTGACATGAAATTTAAAATAATAAAATCTTTCAACAAAAAATATTGACTTAACCTATGATTAACAAACAATAGTCTGAATGCAATTGTTTCATCACATATTATTTAGAATATTAGCTGAGAAATATGAGCAATTTTTATTCTAAATTCCTAAGACAAATCATATATATTTTCATTTTTGCTTAAATTTTCATTACACATGTTGGGATTTTTTTATTGCCATTACCAGTAGTCCTATAGATCTGTTAAACCTACTGCAGAGTTTTGTTTCAAAGTTGTATTTTCCATACAGATTTCGTCAGGTTCCACTGCACAAAAGTGAATGTTTTACAAAATATCACACTAGTAAGAAATAATGGGACGTATAAATAAATAACTTTTTAAAATTACTCCATACCTCAAACACAAAATAATTTTTGGGACTAAGCCCAATAATTTGATCAGATGAATAGAGCGCATTCAATGACACAAAGTGATAAATTCTGGATCTCCAACTAAAAGACTCTACCACGCTGTATCAAACCTGACAGGAGTCTAGAGGTGTTGGGAAGCCAAAAAATATTGTTTTTAAATAAATTGACATTGTCGGTGCACGAGAGATGCTTGAGAGCTCTACCATTATGCAAAGAAAAACATAAGATCAGCAAAGAATTAGTGGCGTGAAAAAAAAATCTCTAATACCTTCCATTTTCAGTGACGTTTTCAAAAAACAGCAGCAACCAGTTATTCTCTTGTCAAAAAATTGTGCATGGTAATATTTCCACAATTCCTTTTGTGCCTTATGGTATATACAAAGAGGAGAGAGCAATGAAGCAACTTTGGACACAACAAAATATAGATAAATATAGACACAACAAAATATAGAACTCTGCGGAATCTATCAATAATTCTAATCAGGTAGCAAATATGCAAATTGCATCATTGAAATAAAGTGGTTTCCTGTTCCTTACAAAAAACATATATTTTGGAAATTGAGGAAACAAATTGCTACATAATTAATGGGTCACAATTGATATTATCAAATACAGGACAAACTTCATTTCACATGTAAAAACGTCTGCATGGTTGGTATCTGTTTTGATAAAGAGAAGACTGAAAGTCCATATCATTTAATGAGAGTCAGAAACGGGAAATAAATTAGTTTATTTTATTATGATTGTTTGCTCCCAAAATTGCTACATCAACACATCCTTCGATCTATTGATATTTGTGTGTCATCTTGTATAATCAAAGCTACAGAAAAGGAGAACAGATGAAAGATGCTTCGAATGCAGAAAGAATTAATAAGTGAAAGGGTAATGGAAGCATAAGGCCTTCGTTAACATTTTGTGTAAACATAATTTCATTCATTCTTCTATTGTTATTGTTTGTATAATTTTAATGAAGAAAATTTTATAGCTGAGTATGCCTTAATACTCATTTTAAAATAGAAATGTTAAATTAGAAAGTGAGTATTAAGGCTTATGCCTTAATACTCACTTTCTGCACAAATCTACACTATTAATAAAATTGTAAAAGAGTGAATTCTGTAAATGGAAAATATTTTAAAAATAGTGAGTAGTCAATCCTCTGAACGGACTGAACATCGAAATCTACTGTACGGATTTTGATGAAATTTGGTATGGCAACAGTTTATACCCAAGAGCAACATATAAGAGAGAAAAAAATTCTATTAACTTTTCTTATTCCAAATTTCATGCGAGTGAAACCATGGACACCGCTAATATTGAATATCATTCTTTATGTGTACCAAATAAACGTGAATAATAAATCATAATTTTTTATTTATAGTTAACATCATTTTAAATAAATTTAATTTCTTTTTAGTGATATATTCTCACATACTTTTCAAATGACTCCATTATTCAATACTAACGACTGGAAACATGGTGAATAAATTGGTATACCCCATTATAATGAAAACACTGTCAGAATATTATATATCTTTATATATCGGCCCTTCTCGTGGGAACCATCATGAATAATTTACTAAATAAAAATACACCTCAACATACAGATCCAACAAATACCAAAGGCACTCCTTCAAGGGTATTTACTCAACAGATATTTCATAAGGGAATGTTTGAAAGTAAACCTCGATCCAACTCTATTGGTGAAATTCCAATCTCCATACTCCAACAACCTGAAGATGAGATTATCACTCCTCAACAACCAGAGGATAATACTTCTTTAAATGACTCTTAAGACAGTAACCATATGAATTGGACAGAGGTTACAGGAAAGAAAAGACTGCGCTCTAGTCCCGAAGGTACAAAAGGATCAGCCAAACAAACAAAAATAGATACATACTTGCTGGCTCAACCCCAACCAATCCCTACAATAAAAAGAGCAAATAATGAGCAAGTCAAAATTCAAGCAAAAACATCAGAGGCTTATAGAGACATAGTGAAACAGCTCGAAATAAAAAACACAGAATTTTATACATACAAGCCTAAACATGAAAGAAACTACAAAGTGGTCCTTAAAAATATACATGCATCAACAGACTTAAACGAAATCAGAGAAAAGCTTTTAGAAATGGATCATGACTGTGTTAATATCTGGAATATTAAACAAAGCAAAACAAAAAAGCCATTGCCAATGTTTATAGTTGAACTTAAACCAAATGACACAAATAAAAATATATACCAAGTAAAGAGCCTCCTAAACTGTAAAATAGCTTTCGAACCCCCCCGCCCTAAACGAGAAATACCCCAATGTGCCAAATGTCAACAGTACGGACACACTAAGACTTATTGCCATCGAAACCCAAAGTGTATTTAAGTGTGCAGGAGATCATCTCTCAATTGATTGTCCTCGGAAGACTCGATCCGACCAAGTGAAATGTGTCCTTTGCGATGGAAATCATCCGTCTAACTACAAGGGATGTCAAGTGTACAAACAACTGCAGAAACTTAAACTATCCGGCAAACCCGAAATAGTACACAAACGTCAGCTGCCACTACCTGCACCTTCTCAACCAACTGAACAGACAACAAGGCCTCTGAAACATCAAACTCAAAGAAAATATAATGACATCCTGATTGGAAAACCTAACGAGCCTGACGAACAAGAAAAGATGACTCAAATCAACTCTGACAGAAACGACACTCAGGAATTAATGACTATGATAAAGCAATTGATGCAACAGCTAACTACTATGACCAACCTACTTATAACACTTACGACGAAATTGACAAATTCGATTCACTAAAAATTGTAATCTGGAATGCCAATGGGCTGTCACAACACACCCTTGAGGTGAGAGCTTTTTTAGAATTACACAAAGTAGACATACTTCTGATATCAGAAACACACTTGACTGTAAAGAGTCATTTTAATTTATGATCATACACATTTTACCATACGATGCACCCTGCTGGCAATGCACGTGGAGGTAGCGGCATACTAATAAAAAACAATATAAAACATCACGAGACTGCTAATTATTGCACTAATGAAATACAAGCCACAAACATAGTGATTGAGGACTGGGCTGGACCACTCACAATCTCAGCGGTATACAGCCCTCCGAAAAATAAGATAAAACAGGATGATTATGAGAAATTCTTCACCACCTTAGGACTCCGATTTGTGGCTGGAGGCGACTACAACGCCAAACACTCGTACTGGGGCTCACGTATAATAACACCAAAGGGCCGGCAGCTACTCAGAGCTGTTGAAAACTTAAGCCTATCTTGCATATCTCCTGGTGAACCAACTTATTGGCCCACTGATGTAAACAAGAAGCCTGACCTTTTAGACTTCCTAATAACAAAGGGTATAGGTAGCACATATTTCACGTGCAAATGTATACCTGAACTCTCTTCGGATCACTCTCCGGTTGAAATACTATTGAAGAGAAATATAACACAAATAACTAACACACTCCGGTTATATAATAAAAAAACCGATTGGCACTGCTTCCGAGAGTCAATATCAGGATCTCTGAACATGAACCTACCACTTAAAACACCGGCTGATATAGAAGAAGCCGTTGAACATTTCAATTATTGTATCCAGCAATCTGCCTGGCTCGCTACACCTGGAACCACGAATAAAATACCCAACGCACTAAGGTACCCAGCCAATATAAGAGAAATGGTTGCAAAGAAGCGAAAAGCTCGTAAACTTTGGCAACAAACTCGTTTTCCTAAAGACAAGGCTCGTCTTAATTCACTGGCCTCTGAGCTGAGAAAACTATTATGGGATGACCGAAATCAAAATATCCAGGAATACCTTAGAGAGTTAGATCCCACTGCTGCAACCGACTACTCATTGTGGAAGGCAACTAAAAAACTTAAGCGTCCCATGATATCCCGACCACCAATACGCAAAACAGATAACAGCTGGGCTACCAAAGATTCTGACAAAGCACAGACATTCGCTGATCATCTCCAAAATGTTTTCCTGCCAAATCCCGATCAAGGTTCTACTCAGACAGAATCTGTATCGAAGTTCCTAAACGAAACACATCAAATGAATCAATTATGCTTTCCCATTAAAAGTTTCTCTAAACATGAAGTTCAACAAGCAATTAAAAAACTTGATGTTAACAAGGCTCCTGGGTATGACTTGATAACTGCTGGAATTTTGAGGGAATTGCCTGACAACGGTGTAACTTTCTTAACTTACATTTATAACTCTATCCTGAGAACTTCATCAGTACCAAGCTAATGGAAAGTTGCTTCAATTATTATGGTACCTAAACCTGGAAAAAAACTCAGAAGATGTAAAATCCTTCAGGCCCATTAGCTTGTTATCAATTCCCTCAAAAATAATGGAGATGCTGTTTCTAGGCAGATTGATGCCGATAATAAAGAAAAGAAACCTGATCCCAGATCATCAGTTTGGCTTCAGACGGCAACATGGTACAATAGAGCAAGTACATAGGCTGGTTAACACCATTAATAGCGCTTTTGAACAAAAACAATATTGTACTGCAGCATTTTTGGACATATCCCAGGCCTTTGACCGTGTGTGGCATGACGGACTCCTATACAAAATTAAAAAATCCCTTCCAATAGAATACTATCAGTTTGTCAGGTCATACCTGGAAAACCGTCACTACTTCAATGGCAATGGGTCAACTGTTTCGCAAAATGTACTGGATGTTAAACAAAAACTCGCAACTATCATTGGAGAACAAATTATTGTTGTATAAAGTTATAATTAAGCCCATATGGTGTTATGGATTGCAGCTATGGGGTACATCAGCAAACTCAAATATTGAAATCCTCCAAAGATTTCAATCTAAAATGCTACGCATGATAGCAAATGCTCCATGGTATATTACAAATGACAGATTGTACCACGACCTTAACATAAAGACAGTTAAGCAAGTGATACAAGATCAAACGAGAATGTATAATACGAGATTAGTTCACCACCCTAACGTACTTGCAAAGAACTTGATGAATGCACCAATAATACCACGGAGGCTGAAACGGAAAAACCCACAAGACCTAATAGTATAGTCTAATCGAGAGAAGCGGACATGTCAATGGACAAGTATCGCACAAGTTAATATATTTATATAAGTTCCGAAATATTGCTGAATATCGATCCAGATAGATTGCAATGAAAAAAAAAAAAAAAAAAAAGAATATTATATTTCTTAGATAGAATGGATTTAAGCAGTAAATTTTATAGACTTATGAAGAAATGAAAGCTGAATCACTTATACTTTTTTCTGGCGTAAACTATGAACATGAAATGATAACTGCTGAGAATTCACAGTGCATATACTCACATGTCTAATAATGAATAGTCTTGCGTGATGGTTTGAAAGAAGTCATTATCTTACCTATGTTTAACAACAGCCAACTAGTTAATAACCGTAAATTATTTTACCAAGTTTATTTCTAATTATATGTTGTAGGCAGTGACATCCAGTGCTTTTTGGGTAGGCCAAGCTACGAAGCGAGGGACATTTAAAAGATTATACAGATATACACAAATGTGCGTAAACCTCCTTACCTGCAGCCGCCAAAATTAAATTAAGAATACGAGTATAAGAAGGTACAAACATTGCTGAAGGATATTTATCTCGTACTTTTCTCTGAACAATGTTTAACTCCAATAACATAAACGATGTGCTACCATAACACAGCGCTACTAATTTAATGCTAAGATCATACTTATCTATTTGACGACAAATATGTTCATTTAAAAATAAAATTAAACATTTATAAAACCAAGGAAACACTCTTCAATACCATTATTCGACACGTATCTTATGATAGTTATGTCATTATGAAAAAATTTTGTATGAGCAATTTCCAAACTAATTTTGTCAAATATAACGTCAGCCATGGAAAAAATTAAATCATTTTGAATTCACCTTCACTTACACATTCAGGGCTATCAAGCTCTGAAAACGGCATTGAAGGTATAACAGATTAAAACTATCTCAATAAATTAATCGCAGGCACTCAAAATCAATAACTCTCGACGTAATTAAACTGATTTACCGACTTTCATTATGATCATGGAAAGCTAATTTTTGCTAATACACAAATATTTTTCTGAATTAGTATGATTTTTACCAGAATTTGTCAAATTACCTAGACCATCAAATCTACCTTTATTTCATTTACTATATTCTGTATTGAATAATAAACAAGACCAGCAAAACATTTTATTTAAAATAAAACTCCCAATATTAGCCACCAATATTTAACTTACAAATTACTATGAAAATACCACCAAATTTGTTAGAAACGTTTAATTTCAAAATTGGCTTTGATTGACCATTTTCAATCATACTATTTTTTTCACGAAAAGATAAATCGATAAATCCTACCTTAATCACATTGCAACATTTGGACATTTTTTTACTTTCACGACGAAACTTTCACAAAAATAAACTTTTAAAATATTAACTTTATTGGACAAAAAAGACAAGTAAAACAAGTAAGTAATTCACTGACCAAATATAAACATAAAATATAAAACCGGAAAAATTAAAATTATTTACTAAACTGACAGCAGAGATTGTTATAATAACACAATAATTCTTTGTTTGTACGCGAATGTCGAACACGGGCTTTGTGCGTGCAAACTGCAAACCATATATTGAAGTTAGAAGTTAGAAGCGTGCGAACTGCAAACCATGATTTTACTCGATATCATAAATAACAAAATAAAATCGCATTAAACCAACAACTGTTATGTCAAACTAAAGTTTAAAAAATATTCTACCCAAAAGAAATGAGGGTTGCCATATTAAATAACAAATAATCCATAAAGATTAAATTTTAAATAAGCAATTAAAATTAATATTATTTTATTAATAAGAAGCGAATAATAATTTGTCTAAACGACAAATGAAAAAATATCATATTAACAGTTATTCCGACAAGTTTATTTTAAAAATCGATAATAAAATTTTTGTAACTTTAATATTTGAGGGAATAATGAATGGATGTTAAAGATTTTTAAATGGCAATAATTTTGATTTACGAAATGTACACAAAGTTGGCTTGAAATTAATTTTGATATCCTTTTATTTTTTTTATTCTTATTACGGTAAAATTCTGCAAATGAAAGGGATAGTTAGACAAGTCACGTTTACTATCGATCGCTAAGAAGAGTAATCATGCAATATTGCCACATTTCTTACACTTATCGGAGTATAAGATATAGGTTGATGCATTTTCATATTAATTAACTTAAGATAATTTTTAAATATGGAAAAAAAGTGGTATGATTTAAAAAAAAAATAGTTGTATTGCAATCTACTCATGTAGTGCCATTAAAGATTAAAGTCCCAAAGTTTCCTAACTTTACGTAGTGTATATATATATATATATATATATATATATATATATATATACATTCATCCTTTATTGAGTACTTTAATTAAAATATCTGTAAACAGCGTAGATAGGAAAAGACCTAGAATACTACAAAAAGAATGTCAGTGCATGTTAATAAGGATAGCATCCTAACTTAAAAATAACAAATAGTGTAGAAAGTATTGACATTATACAAAATTTACAACACCTGTCAAATATTGCCACTCCTTTCCAGCTGGAGTTTTAATATTAATTGTCAAGCGCACAGCAACTTTTCCTGTTGACAGAAGAACCCATGCACATTGTTGAGATACAGTGAGTGCCCGCACGCCACATCCAGAGGAATTTTTATTCTCAGAGGTTACAGAGAACTTAGGTGCCTCCACTAACCGCCAACAGTTACCTTAAAAAAAATTAAAGCACATTTTACTTTAGGGTTACAACAATAGTTTAATTTTGAACAATTTGGAAAACGCTTATATTTTTATTTTGTGAATTTCCTTACATTAAGGGGTTATAAAAAATGGAATAAGAGTGAAAATAATCTGTATATAATTTTTAATAATAGCTTAATGTCTATACTTCGCTGTCGCAAGAATTCTGCTGAAAAAGGGGGAGACAATCAAAAGTCCATACAGTGTTGTGTCCAGTGTTACAAAAAAAAGACACTTTTAAACAGAGAAAATGAAAAAATCAGGCTCCATAAAATTTTATTTAAGTCATCAATCAGATAAATGAGAAATCTTGTATTATTTTATGAAAACTCAGGTTAATTTTCATACTGTTTGTAAATGCTGTTTCTACAGAACTCTCTGAACCAGAAGGGTGAAACAAAATGTAGATTGTGTCTCATTGTATTCTCTATACACAGAGTAATATACTGAGTCATAAAACTCACAAGCTCGACAGGGTCATCGAAAAAACCACACAAAACTCGAAAAAAGCGTAAGACATTAATTTTGACAACACAGTTAAATTTTTTCTTAATCAATTTAGGCAATAGCTACACATTTAAAAAAGCAATCAACTCTGATTATTTTTTAAAATTGTTTCTAAAAAGTTATTATATATTTCATTAGATTTTTATTGGTATTTTTAATTCTTATAAAAAATTCAAGGTACATTAAAAATGTAATATAGATGCATTAATAAAGATAGCTTTTTTATTTTTTGCTCTTTCCTAATTGTCAGTCGCTTTTACTTGTTCCCTTTTTTATTTACTAAAAAATGTTTCAGCTTTTTTTAAAATTACATTCTATTTCTACAACACCCATTTTCACCAATCACCTTTTTCTAATATGGCACATCTCGTCAGGTGTAATTGCTTTTAATTCTTCAGGGTGACGTGAAAATGGCTCAACAGATTGTTCTGAGGTTAGTTCGTGAGTTTTAAAATGTATGCCAGTGATCAGATAATTCATAAAATTAGTGTTGCATGTATTTATTTTAAAAGTAGTATATCTAAAAAACGTGTATCAGAATTAAATAAAGGTGGTGGAAAATGTGTATTACGGATAGGAATTAAAAGCAGTTCTGAGATCAAGGCAATTTATAATGCTCTCACTTGATCACAACTATGGAGCATAAAAAATTTTCACTAAGAATACTATGTAGCAGTCATAATAGGTACTGGCCAAAAAGGGTACAGAGTCAGTGTGAAAACCATCAGAAAATAACCTTATCAGGCAAAGCAAAAAATGGATAACGATTGGTTCAACGCTAAGTCTGAGAGCATAGCATCTACTATAACTTTCTCTTACAAGAATGGTAAAAATGTACCAAAAATATTGTTGAAATATGCAGAAAAGTGGTTAGAACTAGAATAGTCATAAATAAATACTTTAAAATAAACATTGGAGCCATATGCACCATGAGAATATTCAAAACGAATATCGTATGCTTAGACTGACCACCTATAGTCACCTGACAGAAAAGCAGTAGAATGTATCTGGATGATCGTAAATATTTACAACATATGGAAATTATTTTCAGCAATTTAGGCTGAAATCCTAGCAAAATCTTAACTTGATACTGCTATGTTATAACCCATAATAATTATAACTGGACAATTTATCAAGTAAAAGCATTCTTAATATATTCATATGTTTGGTAAGTGAATTTTGAAAGTTACTTTTATCTCTAAAATTTCTAGCACATATTTTCTTATGCCACTGTCCACATGTATGGAGAACATTGTGTAAGTTACCATATTTAATTTCATCGCAAACAAGTTAGATATGGATTGACCCATATGTATTAAACAAAATCTTCTGAAATCACTTATATTACTGAATATATTTGGCGTTAATTTTGTACAAATTCATTATTCACCATTAAATGAAACTACTTGATGTAGTATTATTTCTACTTTCTTTAAGTTCTTTACCACGACCTAGGTTTCGTTGTATTACAACATCTTCAGTTGGGCTATTAGCAAAGATCTCTGCTAATAGCCTTTGCTAATAGCCCACCTGAAGATGGTGTAATACAACGATACCTAGGGCGTGGTAAAGAACTTAAAGAAAGTAGAAATAATACTACATCACATAGTTTCATTTAATGGCACTTATATTACATAAATTAATTTGGTCTTTGCAACATGATAAGGGTTTTAATACCTGTTGGATTATCTGTTGTTATTCCGACTCTCATATATATTTCACCCTTTCTTCCTAGTGCCCAAACGACACCGTCATATACACTGACAGCACTCAGAGGTTGTGGACTGCTAACATGGAGCCAAGAAGAACCCTAAATATAGTTACAGCATTAAATGACCTAGAACTTAGGATTATATAACATCTCCAATAATTTAAAGTTCAGCCATAAAATAATATTCTAATATTTACTAAAATAATTCAACCAATATTTATCCAAAGATATAGATTTTATAATACTAAAAATTTATATCTGATTGAGGATACTTAAATATTATGAATCCAGCAGTAGCAAACACCGCATAACCAAGTAGCTAATTTAGAATTCAGACAGGGTATCATATTGTGGACTGGCTCCTGTTAATTACATCATATGTTTGAATTGAGTAACAGCAAATGCATGAATGGCTTGGAAGCAATATCGCGTAACCATTCCACAACCAAGCAATACCATACATCTAAATAACAATGGCAGAGTGAGGTAATTAAACAGATATAATTGTGAAGTGGTTTTGTCTAAAATAAATAGTTGTATTTAATGTCTAAAATAAATAGTAAATGTCTAATATATATTATCTAAAATACATATAATAAACAAGTGAATAAAGTAAGGAATTTAATTTTATTAATTATTACTGTACAATTGTTAGGGCCTTTCTCTATATTCATAAGAATGTTGACAATGGACCCTTATCGTTGGGCCCATACATCGCATTAATAATTTCTACTCTCACTGCGTTCCCAGTTTCTTCAATGGCTTCTCTTATTCTTTCATAGCGAAATGTACGATGTAGGTTCTTATGTATTAGTTATAAGTAGTTTAATACACTAATTTTTAAAAAAATAAATATTTTTTAATTGTCAAGCAGATCAAAACTAGTCTGCACTCTATATAATTTGGATATACATTTCTGGAAATATGTTAATATAATTGAAAAAGCATATCAAACAGATTACGCTGCTTACTATACTACGTGCGCCTATTCATGTCAGAGTTGGGTGCTCCAAAGAGTCACAAACTAATGATATTAATTCGAGTTTTCTGATTTAAATTTTTTCGCTGTTTATAACACAGAATGAGAAAAACTAAACTCAAAGTCAAATATTGGAGATCCAGTTAATGATAGGATAGGATCTTAAACGAAAATTGATTAGGTATTTGCACAAAATAATGGTATATTGAACTTATCCGTTTATATACCTACTAATTTAATTAATACCACTATATTTACATAATTTATTGACATAAAATCCTGTATTTATTATCTTAAAGAAAATTGTATAAAAATAAATTTTGGTAAAAATTATTAAAAAGTCATTTGTTCGCAGGTATTATTGGGTTGACATTGCCTGGATGTTTATGAATTCCCTATTAGACTGATTTATTATTAATTAAGCACATCTTAAAATTAAAGCAAGTGTACTTGCAAAAGCAAATTTTTATAAATTTGCATCATGTACACAGATGGACTGTAACCTTCTGATAAAAGGATAAACGCGTATAGCAAATTTTTATAAATCTGCGTCATGTACACAGATGAACTGTAACCTTCTGATAAAAGAATAAACGCATATAACAACGCATATAGCAGTAGCAACTTCTCGGCTTCATTGGAAACTGAACCCTAAACATCAATTACTTAAACCTATGTCGTAATAAAAATCGATCACCCGGACGTTGCCCTGAGGGGATGCTAGTTACATATAAACTGAGGTCACATCCCCTGTAAAATGCAAATTCTTCAATTCCAAAAGCACAACGCCATTATTCCAAAAGCCTGTCATGATTTTTACAGCAAGTTATTATTTAAATAATAATTTGAGAGGAGATAATGAAGATTGATTGGTTTTCAGTAATTTTGATATTTTATTTGTATTGTTTTTTAATTTTTTTGTTTACTTTTTACTCAAAGTGTTATTTTATATTCTTGCTCAATTGTAAAGCCGATACAATTCTTTTCGGGATTCAAATTTCCCTGACTTTTTCAGGTTTTTCAGTAATTTTTGGGTTTTTCCCTAATATTTTATAAAATCATGTGCGCTTGTAACAATTCTGTTTCTTGTCTAGCATAATCCAGAATTTTTTGTTTTCCCATCTGAAGCTCCTCCACTTTTCAAATATTTTATGCTTTTCCACACTCAATTTCAATACACGGACTTCTTCCTTTTCCGTGTTCTCTGCTTCTTGATATAAATTGAACACATTTCAAATTTATTTTACAGTAGTGCATGCAAATAATGTTGATTCCTTGTTGATTAGGTAATGAGTGTTTTAAAACAATTATCTCAACCTCGAGCTTAAAAGAATCACTCAATGCCAAAAGGGCCAAAACTTGACAAAAAGCATTTAAACCACAAAAAATTCTACTGATATAATATTTATATTAAATTTTGACTATCTACTGATAAACTAATACTTTTTACTATTTCATGGTAAAACTATACACGGAACACTTGTGGACTAGCTTCGATATCTGTCCTTCCGCCTATCTGTCACAGTCGTGAAATTTGGCACCATACTCTGTATATGGTGGCCCAATTATAGACGTGAAATATAAAAAATCCTAAGGATTGCTCAGAAAACTCTAAAAAATTATTGAATATTGAAAATTAGGCATAGACTAAACCAAAATTATCGGGATTGAAATAATTCAATTGTTTATTTCTTAATAACTGCTGAACAAGGAAAAGTTTTTCACATAACTGGACCAATAAAAATTTAAGAGGAGGCTGATGGCATGAGACACTAAATGTATAAGTATAGTTTCAGTTGGCCAATTTTTTTAATAACAATTAACATTATTAAAAACTCCTCAATATGGCTTAAAGTAGCAGAAAAAAATATTAAATTAAAAATTAATACCATCCAAATATCTATATCACGTTTGATTATAAAATAGTACGAGTATTATTTCAATGAAAAAATATCAATTATACCGATTATTCTGTGACATCCTTAAATTTTTTCCTTTCATACAGGTTCTATTGTATGAAAGTGAAGCATTTAAGTGGAATCATAATTGACAAAATATTGATAAGAAATATTTTTTATCGTGTGAATAAAAAAACTAAATTAACCAAATTATCTCCCGTAATAAAGCCCCAAATAAAAACTTTCTTAGATCATTATCCTTCACGACACGCATCATTATTCTCCATAAAATACTCAAAAGGAACAGATCCTTTATAAGAGGAAAGTGTAACATAAGATTAAAATGATGCTAAGAACAGTTGTACTTGTGGTCATTTGGAAAAAGACCAGTTTTTCCCACAAGTTTATCATTTACTGCAGCACCCAATACTTGCAAATTATATGTGACAAAAATATAAACATAATACATATCACAAGCACCTTTTATTTGGTGAAAATTAGAATGCATTTTTTCTCATTTAACTCCTTGCACATATTTTGATACATTAGAAATTATTTTAATAGCATAGTCTACAATGGTGAAATTTTCAGGCCAACATAAAGCACAACATTTTGAAGGGGATATATTAGAACCTGAATATTTTATGTATTTGGCATGACGGGTTGGACCGCAACAAAAAAAATAATTATAATGATATCAAAAAGTTCATTATGTCCTATCCGGAAGTTTTCATTACTTTCTTAAAAGCATTATGGAGCGTTAAGCATGGTGCGTTAAGCAACTATCAGTTTAAAACAGATCGGTCCATCAGCATCACTGTTTTCTGCCTTCTGTTTTATCTTTACATCTTGCAAAAATCTCGTGTTGGTGTTAGGATCAATCTATTGAAACTTAGAACAGTTTCCTTATGTCAATTGTGATTGTCTTTAGAAAAGTTTGATTAAATCAACTGAGGTTGCGTTGGTGAGAATTGTTGTTTGCCAATCATCGTCAAAGGAACATATCTGGTGTGGACTTGATTTTTTTCAGTATTCTAGAAACAAGCAAATACAGCTATTTAAACTTTTTGTCCTATGTTATTACGAAATTCATCCACCCAATTACAAATAAGGAAACAACCCGAACACATATCTTGAAATTCATGAAAAAAATAAGTAACCAAACCAAAACAGACTATGTAGATATGCAACTTTAGTCCTTCTAAGTCTTTTTTAATGCCATTTCAGAAAACAAGTCCACCGCTTGTCATTATGACTCATGGTACTATGCAAACACCACAATATTTCTACTTCAATGACATAATCGTTGATAAGCAGTGAAATTAAATCTCATGGTTGAGTTTTCTTTTATACTACCTTAACTAAGCAAAATATTACCAGACCCTCACTATTTTGTAAATTTGATAGTGCAAATTTGTGTTACTTTCTATTGATATGGCTTGTAAGAGGTTGCTGTCTCATATTACTAATTGTAAAAGATTTTGAACATAATTTACAAGAGACAAAATAATAATCTTTTTGAACTTGACCAAGCCATAATTGAAATTTATCCTTCAGTAGCCTTTTAGGATTAAATAAAGTTTTCTTTTTACTGGACATTCTAAAATCAGTACATGAAAAAAAATTTACCTTAAAGATCTAATATTACTATGATATAGGTATGTATATACTAACTTCGAATCATATTTCAAAATATCAAAAATATAATTTCCAATTAATTTGGCAAAAAGTAAACAGTAAGTACATTTTTTAATTGAACAGATGATAATAATTTTTTTCAGATTTTGACTAGATACGGCAAAAATATTAAGTATTAGGTAAAAGAAGGATAGGAAGGAAGTGAAAGTATCTAAAAATATATTAAAAAAATATTTTTCAATATACATGCCTATATTAAATTTGTTATTAAAATAAAGGAGAACAGTTCCTTGGTTCTTGAATTTTCAGGACAATTAAATTTAACCACATATTTATTTAGTAATTTTTATAAATAAGTGAAATATACCATGAAATTCACGTTAAGAAAAATACATTGGCATGACAGGTAAATCTCATTGTAAAATAAATTTTATTGTATCTTTTTTGTATAAATTAATATGAATTATAAATTTTAATTGAACAAATTTAATAAAATTTGCCTATAATTAAAAAATTTAATTAAACAAATTTAATAAAAATTGCCACTGCATGTGCTAATAGAAATTAATAATAGGTCTTTGTTTTAAACATTTTTTCTTATTTTCTAAATAATTTGTGTAAAAAATGTTATAATCGATTAATTATTATCAGTTTCTATCCATTTATTGTGTCCCTACAAAATTCAGTACCAACTTTCTTACTTTCTTTTTTAGTCTCCAAACTTGAGACACGCATAACAATGTTTCATTCAAATAATAAACTCATGCTTCATACATATCAGCTGTTTAGGTATAGATAGCCATTATCTATTTATAAGTTTGTTAGGTCTACGTATTTACAAGCACATTGTTTGCACAGATAATTATGATTAAGAATATTTTCATTCATATTAAATTTTGAACAAAATAACACAACTAATAGTTGCACAGTATTGATATAAACAATGTTATTATATTGTGTTGTACATTGAAAAATTGGAGATTTTTTTTACTCTTCTGTAAAATTTAGTTACAAACTTACCACTGCTAGATATGAGATATTAAAATATGCATGACGATATTTGCTTTAATAAAAGAAACCAAAAGATTGACCGCATAACTCAATTTTATATGTTAGAAATCTACCTATTATCCTTCCAGCCTCATAATAATGTTTTTTTTATTCTGTCATATCTATTAAATTTTACTATGCGTATCTATCGAATTTGTCTTGTAGCCTCTTTATTTCCACATGCAAAATTTACAAGAATAATTTATATTTAGGAACGTGGCATATGGTTATGGCATTCCTGCAATGAATGGCTTATAGGAATGTGGTATGTTGGAAATTGTTTAAGTCATTCAGCATGTTTATTATTCATTATAGAACAGTGGATTTTTAAAAGGAATTACTAGAAAGGACAACACCAGCCAATGTATGGATCTTTGCCCCACACGGAAACCTTTGTTTTATGCAAAACACAAAGCTGAATCTTTTCCTCGTGGAAACTTGCACAGTGTCTATAAAATACAATTTGAAAATACTTTGCAATTGGAACACAATTTAAGTGTAAATGTACTTATATAATCGATTTTATGTATTAAACCAGTTAAGTTGTTAAGGGTTAATAAATAGGCAAAATAGGAGAGTCCAGTA